>JAPDFW010000084.1:90000-348238 GCA_028826165.1 Anaeramoeba ignava | reverse complement strand
TGATTTGAAGAATTTCCTGAAAATATTTTAGAAACATTTTTCATCATTAAAATTGGTTTTTCTGTTTTTTTAAGTATTTCATAATCAAAACCAAGTTGACCAGAATAATTTGAACCAATTCCATAAGCATTTTGATTTGAAGTTAATAAGTAAATTGCAAGAGCTCCAGAAACAATATCTTGAATTATTCTATCATTTGTATCTTCAATTAATGATGAAATATTGATAAATTCTTTTGGATTTTTTGGATTAATATCTTTTCCTTTGGCAAATACACTTCCTTCTTTTGTTAAAATAGCTTCATTATCAGAACCAACAGATACTTTTTGAATATTTTCAATTTGGATTTTTTCAGGATTTTGTTTTGAATATTCTATTGCTTTTCCATTTTTAAAAAGGAAAAATGTTCCAAAATAACTTGATGAAATTTGTTTAATTTGTTTTTTATTTTCATTTTTATTTTCATTTTCATTTTCAAATTTAAATTGAATTGGTTTTGTTATTTCATTTGGTTCATTTTTGAAAAGAATTGGATATTGATTTCTTCCAAAAAATATAATTTCATTCATTTTTGAAAAGTAAAAAAATGAAAAAAATGAAAAATGATTTTGATTTTGATTTTAATTTTGATTAATAAATCAAATAAATTTGGATTTGTTTCATTTAATTGAAAATAATCAATTCCAATTTGAATTTCTTCAATGATTTCTTATTAAAAAATTAAACATTTTTTTTCTTTTTCTTCCTCTTTTTCAATTTGATTTTGATTTTGATTTTGATTTTGATTTTGATTTTGATTATTAAATTTATTAATTAATAAATCAAATAAATTTGGATTTGTTTGATTTAATTGAAAATAATCAATTCCAATTTTAATTTCTTCAATTATTTCTTATTAAAAAATTAAACATTTTTTTTCTTTTTCTTCCTCTTTTTCAATTTGATTTTGATTTTGATTTTGATTTTGATTTTGATTATTAAATTTATTAATTAATAAATCAAATAAATTTGGATTTGTTTGATTTAATTGAAAATAATCAATTCCAATTTGAATTTCTTCAATGATTTCTTGTGTAATTTGAATTCCTTTTTTGATTTGATTTGAATAAATCCAATATTCAAAAATTTGAAATGATTTATTACTTAATTCACTATAATCTGTAACTTTATTAGAAGTATCATTTGTTACAGATAAAAACATTCCTCGATATAATTCACTTCTCATTATTAATATTAATTTTGGAAATTTATATTGTTTTTCTTTTCTTTCAATTATAAAATCTTTTTCATTTTCATTTTCATTTAAATAAATTCTTTTCATTGTTTCTTCAATTTTTTCATTTAAATTTATAATTTCTTTAATTTCTAAATATAATTTTGGATTTATTATTTTGTTTGAATAAATCATTTCAAATATTTGATTTGATTCTTTAATTGATTTTTTTGAAATAATTTCTTCAAGTTTTTTAATTTGATTTTGGTTTTGATTTAATCTATATTTCAATATTAATTTATGAGCTTCAATTATTTCTCCATTTTTGGTTTTAAATGAAATATCACAAAATTCTTTTCTTTCAAATAATTTTATCAAATCTTCTTCAATATTGGAAAAAGAAGAAAGAAAAGGAGAATAATAAAGAAATGATTTGGAATATCCACAAAGAATATGATAATTGTAAATATTTTCATTAAATCTTAATTTAGGAAGTTCAATTTGAATTGGAATTAATTGAGTATCTATTCTATTTTCAATTCCTACTTGACCATAAGTATTATATCCAAATCCGATAAGCTTTCCATGTGTTGTTAAAATCAAAGTATGGGAATATCCAACAGAAAAATCAATAACATCATCATTTTGAAATAAAGATGATTTGATTTCAGTAAATTCGTAAGTATCTCCTTTTTTTTTGCCAAGTCCATTATATTGATAATTTCCACATGAATAAAGTTTTCTTTCTTGATCTTGATTTCGATTTTCATCTTCAATCAACATTATTGAATGAAAATATCCACATTTAATATCAATTATTTTGCCTTTTGGAATATTTTGGATTTGTGTTAATTTTTTGATATTTGTTTCTTCTTTTCTTGATTTTCTGAATCCAAGCTGACCAAAGTTACTATATCCGCAACCAAATAATTCTTGATTTGAATTTAAAAGAAAGACATGATCTGAAGAATTTCCTGAAAATATTTTAGAAACATTTTTCATCATTAAAATTGGTTTTTCTGTTTTATAATAAGAATCAAAACCAAGTTGACCAAATTGATTTGAACCAATTCCATAAGCATTTTGATTTGAAGTTAATAAGTAAATTGCATATCTTCCAGAAACAATATCTTGAATTATTCTATCATTTTTATTTTCAATTAATGATGAAATATTGATAAATTCTTTTGGATTATTTAAATTAATATTAAATCCTTTGGCAAATACATTTCCTTCTATTGTTAAAATAGCTTCATTTTGAAAACCAACGGTTACTTTTTGAATATTTTCTTCAATTTGGATTTTAAAAGGATTTTGATTATAAGGATTTTCAGTTAAATATTCTATTGCTTTTCCATTTTTAAAAGGAAAATTGTTGAAAAATTTCCTGTTGAAATTTGTTTAATTTGTTTTTTATTTTCATTTTCATTTTCATTTTCAAATTTAAATTGAATTGGTTTTATTATTATATCTGGTTCATTTTTGAAAAGTTTTGGATATTGATTTTGACCAAAAAATATAATTTCATTCATTTTGAAAAAGTAAAAAAATGAAAAAAATGAAAAAATATTTTTAGATTTTGATTTTGAATTTAATTTTGAATTTAATTTTAATTTTAATTTTGATTATTAAATTTTTTAATTAATAAATCAAATAAATTTGGATTTGTTTGATTTAATTGAAAATAATCAATTCCAATTTTAATTTCATCAATGATTTCTTGTGTAATTTCAATTCCTTTTTTGATTTGATTTGAATAAATCCAATATTCTAATATTTGAAATGATTTATTACTTAATTCACTATAATCTGTAACTTTATTAGAAGTATCATTTGTAACAGATAAAAACATTCCTCGATATAATTCACTTCTCATTATTAATATTAATTTTGGAAATTTATATTGTTTTTCTTTTCTTTCAATAATAAAATCTTTTTCATTTTCATTTTCATTTAAATAAATTCTTTTAATTGTTTCTTCAATTTTTTCATTTGAATTTATAATTTCTTTAATTTCAGAATATAATTTTGGATTTATTTTTCTGTTTGAATAAATCATTTCAAATATTTGATTTGATTCTTTAATTGATTTATTTGAAATAATTTCTTTAAGTTTTTCAATTTGATTTTGATTTTCATTTTGATTTAATCTATATTTCAATATTAATTTATGAGCTTCAATTATTTCTCCATTTTCGGTTTTAAATGAAATATCACAAAATTCTTTTCTTTCAAATAATTTTATCAAATCTTCTTCAAGATTGGAAAAAGAAAGAGAATAATAAAGAAATGAATTCGATACACCACAAGAAATATGATAATCAGAAATATTTTCATTAAATCTTAATTTAGGAAGTTTAATTTGAATTGGTTTTCTTTCTGGTCCTATATTCCCTCTTGCTAATTGACCTAAAAAATTATCTCCAAATCCTATTAATTTTGAATTAGAAGTTAAAATCAAAGTATGAGAATATCCAACAGAAAAATCAATAATAATATTATCATTTTCAAATAAAGATGATTTGATTTCAGTAAATTCATAAGTATTTTGATTTTTGCCAAGTCCATTAAATTGAGAATAACCAGCTGAATAAAGTTTTCTTTTTGGATTTTTGATTTTCATTTTCAATCAACATTATTGAATGCCAACTTCCACATTTAATATCAATTATTTTACCTTTTGGAATATTTTGGATTTTGGTTAATTTATGGATTTTTGTTTCTTCTTTTCTTGATTCTCCTAATCCAAGTGGACTGTGATAATTTCTTCCATATCCAAATAATTCTTGATTTAAATTTAAAAGAAAAACATGATTTGAAGAATTTCCTGAAAATATTTTAGAAACATTTTTCATCATTAAAATTGGTTTTTGTGTTTCATAAAGTGTTTTAGAATCAAAACCAAGTTGACCATAATGATTTGAACCAATTCCATAAACATTTTGATTTGAAGTTAATAAGTAAATTGAACTGTATCCAGAAACAATATCTTGAATTATTCTATCATTTGTATCTTCAATTAATGATGAAATATTGATAAATTCTTTTAGGTTATTTGGATTAATATCTTTTCCTTTGGCAAATACATTTCCTTCTTTTGTTAAAATAGCTTCATTATCATAACCAACAGATACTTTTTGAATATTTTCAATTTGGATTTTTGAAGGATTTTGATTTGAATCTCTTTCATTTAAATATTCTATTGCTTTTCCATTTTTAAAAAGGAAAATTGTTGAAAAACTTGAAGAAGAAATTTGTTTAATTTGTTTTTCATTTTCATTTTCATTTTCATTTTCATTTTCATTTTCAAAACATAATTCTGTTATTTCTTTAATTGATTTTGATTCTCTGTCTTTAAAAAAAAAATTAGTTGAAGTTTTATCAAAACCAAAAAAGAATATTTGATTCATTTTTAAAAAAGAAAAAAAATGAAAATCCAAAAATTAAGAGAAAATAAAATGATTGTTTTTTTTTATTATTTTTATTATTTCTCTAAAAAGAGAATTTAAATTGAAAAATAATTGAAAATTAATTTTTAAAGCAAAAAAAAGAGAGAGAGAGAGAGAAATACATTCACCGAATTTTAAAGAAAATAATGCATTGAAGAATAGTCATAATTCCAAATGCAAAACCAAGCATCATTAATCCAAGTGTTGGAGAATCTTGTTTAAGATCTCTTGGTCTTCCTTCAGTTGCTTGATATGGACCTAAATAACCACCTGAACCTGATGTTGATTTTGGATAACATCTTGCGACATCTTTATGTGATTGCCTTTTAAATTTTATTTTCAATTTAATTTTAATTTTAATTTTAATTTTAATTTTAATTTTAATTTTAATTTTAATTTTAATTTTAATTTTAATTTTAATTTTAATTTTAATTTTAATTTTAATTTTAATTTTAATTTTAATTTTTTAATTTTAATTTTAATTTTAATTTTAATTTTAATTTTAATTTTAATTTTTTTAATTTTAATTTTAATTTTGAATTTTTAATTTTGATTTTTGATTTTGATTTTTATTTTTAATTTTGAATTTTGAATTTTAATTTTAATTTTAATTTTAATTTTAATTTTGATTTAATTTTAATTTTAATTTTAATTTTTAATTTTAATTTTGATTTTAATTTTAATTTTAATTGAATTTTAATTTTAATTTTAAATTTAATTTTAATTTTAATTTTAATTTTAAATTTTAATTTTAATTTTAATTTTAATTTTAATTTTAATTTTAATTTTAATTTTAATTTTAATTTTAATTTTAATTTTAATTTTAATTTTAATTTTAATTTTAATTTTAATTTTAATTTTTAAATGAATTTTTAATTTTGAATTTTAATTTTAATTTTAATTTTAATTTTAATTTTAATTTTAATTTTAATTTTAAATTTTAATTTTAATTTTAATTTTAATTTTAATTTGTAAATGAATTTTAATTTTAATTTTAATTTTAATTTTAATTTTAATTTTGAATTTAATTTTAATTTTAATTTTAATTTGTAAATGAATTTTGAATTTAATTTGTAAATGAATTTTTAATTTTAATTTGTAAATGAATTTTAATTTTAATTTTAAATTACATTATTTCAGAATCAGGACCATTAACTTGGCATGGATAACATTTAAATTCAATACAAGAACCAGTCCATTGATAACCACCATTACAAACACCACAAACTTCTGCATTATTATTATCAGCACAATCATCTGATTGACAAAATTTTTTAAACTTATTATCATCTTTGTATTTTTGACATTCATAAGAGTCTGTATTGCAATATGAATCAAAATCACAATCTGATGAATTTCGACATTCAACACAATTAGAATTTTCACAAACTGGATATTTTCTTGTTCGACAATCAAAATCACTAGCACAATCTTGATAAGAATTGAGAAATAAATGAAACAGAAATAAAAACAATAAAATTTTCATTTTTAAAGAAAATAGAAAAAAGAAAAAAAATGAAAAAATGAATTTAATAAATTTAAAAAAAAAATTTTGTAAAAAAAAAAGCAAAAAAAAAAAGAAGAACGAAAATAATAAGTTTTTTTTTAAAAAGTTTCAAAGAATATCAATCAATATTTTCTTTCTCATTATCAACAATTTCATATTCTTCAAGAAGTTCTATTATAATATCTGTTAATTCATTTCTTAAAATTTCATTTTCATTTTCATTTTCATTTCCATTTATCATATTATTTCTTGTTTCTTCTCCTAAAGGATCGAACATTTCAAATCCAAATTCTTTAATTAAATCATTTGCAATTTGAGAAGAAAACAAAAAATCATTATAAGAATTTTTTTCAATTTTTTCATCTTTGTTTGCAAAGTGATTTAGATTGTTTTTCATTAATCTTTCAAAATGAGAAGAATTATCAATTGAATGTTCTTTTTGGATTTGCTGTTCCAATTCTTTGGCAGAAATTGAGAAATTTGAATCAAATTTCCGGCATAAATCTTTTGCTAATTTTTTATCTAATCTTGATTTTGCTAAATTTGCAAAACCCCATCCAATTCCTTTTTGAATTGAATTTCCTAATCTTTTGCTACAAGGTGATACATGTAATCTATGTCCAGTTTTTTTTCTTTTTTTTCTTTTATTTCTTCTTCCTTTTCTTCCTAATGATTTTACTTGATCGTGATCCATTTTTAATTTTTGATTTTTAAAAAAGAAAAAAATGAAAAAATTTTAAAATTTTAATTTTTAATTTTATTTCTTTTCTGACGTAATTTTTCTTCTTCTTCTTTTTTTCTTTTTCTTTTTCTATTTTTAATTATTTATCCAAAAGAAAAAAATTGATTGAAATTTTTCTGATTGATTAAAATTTTATTTTTATTTTTATTTTTATTTCTTCTTTTTTTAATTTAGAAACGAAAAAAGGAAAAATAAATAAAATTCAAGTTCTCAAGTTTAAAAAAATTTTTTTTCATTTTTTTATTTTTCATTTTTTTTCATTTTTTTCTTTTTATTATTTTTCTTTTTTTTCATTAAATAAAAAAGGGTTTTAAATTTTTATTTTTTTATGTCAATGTTTCGAAGAAAAAAAGTTCTTTGTCCAGTTTGTGAATTATCAATAAAATCTTCACAAAAAATTGATTTGAAAGGATTTATTGCACACAAAAATTGTTTTAAGTAAGAATAAAAGAATATTAAAAAATATTAAAAAAATATTATAATTCAAATTTTATAAAAAATTTTTTTTTCTCTTTAAAAATTTAATTAAAAATTTAATTTAAAATTTAATTTAAAATTTAAAAATTTAAAAGATGTTGTGTTTGTCAAAAAGCTCTTTCAGTTAATTCTTATCAATTTCTTGATAAGAAATTTTATTGTCAAGAACATTTTAATAAACTTGTTGATGAGCAACGTAAATATAAAAATTAAAATTCATTTATAAAATTAAAATTAAAATTAAAATTAAAATTCATTCATAAAATTAAATTAAAATTAAAATTCATTTATAAATTTAATATAAAATTAAAATTAAAATTAAAATTAAAATTCATTTATAAAATTAAAATCCATTCATAAAATTAATTTATAAAATTTAATATAAAATTAAAATTAAATTTAATATAAAATTAAAATTATAAAATTCATTTATAAAATTTAATTTAATATAAAATTAAAATTCATTTATAAAATTTATAAAATTTATAAAATTTATTATAAATTTAAAATTGAAAAGTTTATCTCGATAAAAAAGTTGGATTCCAAGTCGAAGAAACAGAACAAAAACAAAAACCAAAACCAATAGAAACAGTAACAAAAGTAATTGAAAAAAAAGAAGAAAACAACACGGAAGAATCAGAATCACAAGAAAACGACAAACCGAAAAAGGTGAAGAAAGTAATCAAAGTAAAAAGAACATCAACAACAAGACCTATGGCGATATCAGGACAAATAAGAAAACCTAAACTACCTAACGAAACAACAACAGAACCACCACAAAACAAATCACCATCACCAACAAAGAGAGTAATAAAGGATGGAAAAACAGCAAAACCACGAGGCCCAAAAGAATCCAAAGGAAATAGCCCTGAAGACGTTGGATTGCGAAAAGTGGATCATCAAAAACGCCGTCAAATGAACACAAGAAGACTGAGTTTGAAACTTCCTTCCAAAGGTGTTCTTGGCGCACAAGCCAAAAGTTTTGATCCGCGAATTTCGCAGGATCGATCCGAAATTGAAAAAAAGTTGAACCGACCAACAAGTCCTGATAAGTCTAAATCACCTATTAAAAGAACACCGTTAAGAATAAAAAAGCCTAAAGACGGTGAATCAAAAGAATCCCCCAATCCAAATAGAAAACCTAAATATAATCTTTCTAAACCCGAAAAAAAGGCACCTTCGCCAACACGAAATTCCGAACAACATACTTTGGAGCCTGATCTGGAAACAAATCCTGATCATAACGCCGAAAATAATGGCGCAAACTCAACGCTCATCACAATCAACTTGAAATTAACGCAAGAAATCGACAAACTTTTGAATGAAAATAAAAAGATAAAACAAACCCTTCAAGAAAAAACAAGTGCGTATGACGAAATGATGTCTACGCACGATAAGCTCAAACAAAACGTTTCCAAAAAAGAAAAAGATATTGAAAGTTTTCTACAGAAATTATACGAACAAGAACAAACACTCAAAGTGGAAAATCAAAACCTGTCGCAATCAAACCAGATATTAACAGAAGAACTTGCCAAATTGAGGGTTGAAAATAATAAAATGAAGCAAGAAAACGTTGCTTTATCTCAGCAATTATCTATGAATAACCAACTTGTAGAAGCAAACAATATGCTCACAACAGAAATTGAAAAACTTATTCAAGAAAACACTGATCTTGCAAAAGAAAATGAACAGCTCAAAATTGCAAAACCAAATTCAGACTCACATTCAGATTTAATGCTGATCCAAAACACTCTTCTTGATGAAAATAGAAGATTAATTGCTGAAAACAGCGAAATTTCTTCTAAATTAGAAAAGGCAACAAAAGATAAATTGAGATTCCAAAAAATCGCAAATTCTTCTCAACAAGAAATCAAAGTTTTAAAAGCTTCCATTTCTCAATTACAACAAAAATTTGCAGAACAACAAGATAATCAAGATGATGATTGGGAAAGTGATGATTTCAATTAAAATTTTCTTTTTTCTTCTTCTTCTTCTTCTTTTTTTTTTCCACTTTTTTTTTTTACCATTTTTTAATGTACTCGTGAACTTTTATTTTTTTTTTTTTTGGATTAGCAAATTCTTTAATCAGAAAATAAAGAAATTTAAACAACAAAAAATTTCTCAATTTCATTTTTTCATTTTTTCATTTATTAAAAATGAACCAAAAAGATTCTTTTCAAAATTTTTTTAATTTAATTGATTTTTTTTGTAAAGAGAAAAATCAAATAAATTTAAAAGATTCAAACAATAAAACCATTTTACATTCAATTTGTAGAAATGAATCTCCATCTGAAATTGCGAAATTTTTACTAGAAAACTCAAAAGTTCTTACTTACAATTTTGATTCTGATTTTGATTTAAATTTCAATTTCGATTTCTCTTCAAATCAATTTCTATTTGAGATGATCCAATATTTAACGGAAAATGGTGCAGATGTCAATGCCAAAACAAAATATTCCCAAGAAACACCTCTTCATTTTCTTTGTCAAACCTTCAGTAGGAATGAAAATTTATTTGAGCTGATAAAATTTTTGATTGAGAATGGAAATGATGTCGATGCCAAAGGAACTTTTGGAGAAACATCTTTGTTTTTTCTATGTCAAAGTCAGATTCAAAGTCAAAATATAAATCATAATAAGAACCAAACCCAAAAAAAAGTTCACGTTGAAAAATCAATTGAAATTCTCAAATACTTAATCGATAAAGGTGCTGATATTAATGCAAAAACTGCCTATCATCAAGAACTACCTTTGCATTTTCTTTGTAAAGCTTCCAATAAAATTGAGAATTTATTTGATATTATCAAATTATTGGTTGAAAATGGAGCTGATCTTAATTGCATGCCAGACTACCAAAACCAAACCCCTTTCTTGATCATTTGCCAATATGAAATCCCGCAATTATTTGAGATGATCAAATATCTTATTGGAAAAGGTGCTGATGTTAATACTAAAATAAGATATTTAGGAGAAACTGCCCTAATTTTATTATGTCAAAGACAAAATGAGAAATTATTTGATATTATCAAATTATTAATTGAAAGTGGAACCGATATTAGTTACAAAACAAAATCACAACAAACTCCTCTTCATTTAGTTTGTCAACATCAGCAAAATGAAAATTCATTTAAAATTATCAAATATTTGGTTGAAAAAGGAATTGATATTAATGCTCAAACAGAATCAAGACAAAACGCTTTACATTTAGCTTGTCAATACCAACAAAGTGAAAATTGTCTCCAAATTATAAAGTATTTAGTTGAAAAAGGAATTGATCCTTAATGTTCAAACAAATGTAAATCAAACTGCCTTGTTTTTTTCTTTGAAATACCAACAAAATGAAAATTTAATTCAAATTATCAAATATTTGGTTGAAAATGGAACCGATATTAATTCTCAAACAGACCAAGATGAAACTCCTCTTCATTTAGCTTGTCAATACCAACAAAATGAAAATATACTCCAAATTATCAAATATTTCATTGAAAAAGGAATTGATATTAATTCTAAAACAAAAAATAGAAACGAATCAATTTTGCATTTTGTCTGCCAATACCAACAAAATGAAAATTTACTTCAAATTATCAAATATTTGGTTGAAAACGGAATTGATATTAATTCAAAAAATATTCATGATGAAACTGCTTTACATTTAGTTTGTCAATATCAAAGAAATGAGAAATTATTTGAGATTATCAAATATCTGATTGAAATTGGAATTGATATTAATTCTAAAACATATCAAAATCAAACTCCTCTTCATTTAACTTGCCAATACCAACAAAATGAAAATTCACTCCAAATTATCAAGTATTTAATTGAAAAAGGAATCAAGATTAATTGGAAAACAAAACAAAGCGAAACAGCTTTACATTTAGCTTGTCAATACCAACAAAATGAAAATTGTCTCCAAATTATCAAGTATTTAATTGAAAAAGGAATTGATATTAATTGGAAAACAAACCAAAAAGAAACAGCTTTACATTTAGCTTGCCAATACCAACAAAACGAAAATTGTATTCAAATTATCAAATATTTGGTTGAAAAAGGAATTGATATTAATGCTCAAACAAAATCACAACAAAATGCTTTACATTTAGCTTGTCAATACCAACAAAATGAAAATTGTATTCAAGTTATCAAATATTTGATTGAAAATGGAATTGATATTAATGCTCAAACAGAATCAAGACAAAATGCTTTACATTTAGCTTGTCAATACCAACAAAATGAAAATTCACTCCAAATTATCAAATATTTGATTGAAAATGGAATTGATATTAATTCCAAAACAATTTTCCTTGAAGTTCCTTTACATTTTGCAATTTGTCAATACCAACAAAATGAAAATTTGTCTCAAATAATCAAGTTATTAATCGAAAAAGGAGCAGATGTGAATGCAAAAAATACTGAAAATGTAACTCCATTGCACTATGCTTGCCTTTTTAAACATTCAGTGGAAACTATTGAATTGTTAACCCAAAAAGGAGCTGATCTAAATTGCAAAAGAGATAACAATGAAACCCCATTATTTTGTGCCTTGAAAGACTACAATGAAAGAACACCAGAAATTATGAAATCCCTAATTAAAAGCAAAGCAGATTTGAATGTTAGAAATTCCGAAAAGAAAACATTATTAGAAATTGCTATTGAGAATAACTTGAATGATGTGATAAAAATTCTTGTTGAAAATAACGCAGATATCAATCAAAAAACTTCCAGAAACAACTCTTTGCTTTGGTTGTTAAATAGGAAGCAAAATACAAAGGCAATTAATTTGTTTATTTTGAATGATGCAAAAATTTTCGAAGAAAATCTCTTTGAATTGGATCTATCTCTATTTGATTTATTTCTAAAAACCCATTCCATAAATCAAGATCTGTATAACCTCTTCAAGTCAAATGATTTCGCAGATTTCCAAATTGAATGCAATGATGGGAGTAAATTTAATGTTCACAAATTAATCCTTCTTACAAGACTAAATGGTGATTCAACTCTCTTACAAAAATTCATTGAGAAATGTTATCAATCTCCAAAAGAAATTGTCCAAGTTGTTTTTGAATTCATTTACACAGGATTTCCTCATTTTTCAAAAATTGATGAAAAAAGCTTTTTATTTTTTAACACAAAAACAAATCAATATCCTGATAAAGAATTGGAAAGAGAAAAATTAATGAACTTGGATTTGGAACATCGAAAAAACTCTTTTTTGGCAGTACGCTCAGAATTACAAGAAGATGCCAACAAAAAATATCATCTATTGAAAAATTTTCTCAAAGAAATTGGATTAGATTCAAATTGGATTGAATCAAAAAGAGGAAGAAAAGGAATATTGAAAGATTTTCAGAAATTATATAAAGAAAATGAATCTAAAGATTTCACAATAATTTGCGAAGATGAAAAAGAAATCAAAGTTCATAAGTTAATATTAATAATAAGAAGTGATTTATTTAAAGGAATGTTTTTAAGTGTTAATGATTCATCTAATCAAGTTCATGATTATTCAGGAAAATCATTTGAAACAATCCAACAATTAATCCATTTTCTTTATCATGATGAATTTGATGAAACAAAAACCACAAAACAAAACATTGAAGAATTTGCTGATTTAAAAGATTTTTATCAATTAAATCCAAATTCAAATTTTTTCTTTTATTTTTGAACTCAACTGGAAAACGAATAAATTTTGATTTTTGATTTTAATTTTGATTTTAATTTTAATTTTAATTTTAATTTTAATTTTAATTTTAATTTTAAATTTTGATTTTAATTTTAATTTTAATTTTAATTTTAATTTTTAATTTTAATTTAAATTTTGATTTTAGTTTTAATTTTAATTTTGATTTTTGATTTTGATTTTAATTTTAATTTTAATTTTAATTTTAATTTTAATTTTAATTTTAATTTTTAATTTTGATTTTAATTTTAATTTTAATTTTAATTTTGATTATTAAATTTGTTAATTAATAAATCAAATAAATTTGGATTTGTTTGATTTAATTGAAAATAATCAATTCCAAATTGAATTTCATCAATTATTTCTTGTGTAATTTGAATTCCTTCTTTAATTTGATTTGAATAAATCCAATATTCAAATATTTGAAATGATTTATTACTTAATTCACTATAATCTGTAACTTTATTTGATTTATCTTCAGTTACAGATAAAAACATTCCTCGATATAATTCACTTCTCATTATTAATATTAATTTAGGAAATTTATATTGTTTTTCTTTTCTTTCAATTATAAAATCTTTTTCATTTTCATTTTCATTTTCATTTTCATTTAAATAAATTCTTTTCATTGTTTCTTCAATTTTTTCATTTGAATTTATAATTTCTTTAATTTCAGAATATAATTTTGGATTTATTATTCTGTTTGAATAAATCATTTCAAATATTTGATTTGATTCTTTAATTGATTTTTTTGAAATAATTTCTTGAAGTTTTTCAATTTCATTTTGATCTTGATTTTGATTTAATCTATATTTTAATATTAATTTATGAGCTTCAATTATTTCTCCATTTTCTGTTTTAAATGAAATATCACAAAATTCTTTTCTTTTAAATAATTTTATCAAATCTTCTTCAAGATTGGAAAAAGAAGGAGAAGAATAATAAAAAAATGAATTATTTTCTCCACAAGAAATATGATAATTAGAAATATTTTCATTAAATCTTAATTTAGGAAGTTCAATTTGAATTAGGGATTAATTGATCTTTTATATCTTCATTTCCTAATTGGGCTGAAGCATTATTCCCAAATCCAATTAATTTCCCTTTTCTTGTTAAAATCAAAGTATGATAATTTCCAACAGAAAAATTTCAAGAATATTATCATCATTTTCAAATAAAGATGATTTGATTTCAGTAAATTCATAAGTATCTTCATCTTCATCTTCATCTTTGTCAAGTCCATTATTTCCAGAAAATCCACATGAATAAAGTTTTCTTTTTTCATTTTCATTTTCATTTTCATTTTCATTTTCAATCAACATTATTGAATGAGAATATCCACATTTAATATCAATTATTTTGCCTTTTGGAATATTTTGGATTTTGGTTAATTTTTGGATTTTTTCTTCTTCTTTTCTTGATTCTCCTAATCCAAGTTGGCCATATTCATTATATCCACATCCAAATAATTCTTGATTTGAATTTAAAAGGAAAAACATGAATTGAAGAATTTCCTGAAAATATTTTAGAAACATTTTCCATCATTAAAATTGGTTTTTCTGTTTTTTCCATTGTCCAAAAACCAAGTTGACCATAGTAATTTGAACCAATTCCATAAGCATTTTGATTTGAAGTTAATAAGTAAATTGTTTCACCTCCAGAAACAATATCTTGAATTACTCTATCATTTGTATCTCCGATTAATGATGAAATATTGATAAATTCATTTAAATTTTTTGGATTAATATCATAACCTTTGGCAAATACATTTCCTTCTTTTGTTAAAATAGCTTCATTAAAACAACCAACAGTTACTTTTTGGATATTTTCTTCAATTTGGATTTTTTCAGGATTTTGATTTGAATCATTTTCATTTAAATATTCTATTGCTTTTCCATTTTCAAAAAGGAAAATTGTTGAAAATTCTTCTGATGAAATTTTTTTAATTTGTTTTTCATTTTCATTTTCATTTTCATTTTCAAATTTAAATTGAATTGGTTTTGTTATTATATTTGGTTTATTTTTGAAAAGAATTGGTTTTTGATTTGAACCAAAAAATATAATTTCATTCATTTTTGAAAAGAAAAAAATGAAAAAATAATTTTTGGAATTTTAATTTTAAATTTAATTTTGATTTTTAATTTTAATTTTAATTTTAATTTTAATTTTAATTTTAATTTTAATTTTAATTTTAATTTTAATTTTAATTTTAATTTTAATTTTAATTTTAATTTTAATTTTAATTTTAATTTTGAATTTTAATTTTAATTTTAATTTTAATTTTAATTTTGAATTTTAATTTTGATTATTAAATTTGTTAATTAATAAATCAAATAAATTTGGATTTGTTTGATTTAATTGAAAATAATCAATTCCAATTTGAATTTCATCAATTATTTCTTGTGTAATTTGAATTTCATCTTTGATTTGATTTGAATAAATCCAATATTCAAATATTTGAAATGATTTATTACTTAATTCACTATAATCTGTAACTTTATTAGAAGTATCATTTGTTACAGATAAAAACATTCCTCGATATAATTCACTTCTCATTATTAATATTAATTTTGGAAATTTATATTGTTTTTCTTTTCTTTCAATTATAAAATCTTTTTCATTTTCATTTTCATTTAAATAAATTCTTTTCATTGTTTCTTCAATTTTTTCATTTGAATTTATAATTTCTTTAATTTCAGAATATAATATTGGATTTATTTTGGAATTGTTTGAATAAATCATTTCAAATATTTGATTTGATTCTTTAATTGATTTTTTTGAAATAATTTCTTGAAGTTTTTCAATTTCATTTTGATTTTCATTTTGATTTAATCTATATTTTAATATTAATTTATGAGCTTCAATTATTTCTCCATTTTCTGTTTTAAATGAAATATTGCAAAATTCTTTTCTTTTAAATAGTTTTATCAAATCTTCTTCAAGATTGGAAAAAGAAGGAGGAGAATAGTAAATAAATGATTTGTAATCTCCACAAGAAATATGATAATCAGAAATATTTTCATTAAATCTTAATTTAGGAAGTTTAATTTGAATTGGAATTGATTTATCTTTTTGTATCTCCAATTCCTAATTGACCATATTCATTATCTCCAAATACTATTAATTTCCTTTTGTAAGTTAAAATCAAATTATGAAAACAGCCAACAGAAAAATCAAGAATATTATCATCATTTTCAAATAAAGATGATTTGATTTCAGTAAATTCATAAGTATGTTCATCTTTGTCAAGTCCATTAAATAGATAATTTCCGCATGAATAAAGTTTTCTTTTTGGATTTTCATTTTCATTTTCATTTTCAATCAACATTATTGAATGAGAATATCCACATTGAATATCAATTATTTTGCCTTTTGGAATATTTTGGATTTTGGTTAATTTTTGGATTTTTTCTTCTATTATTGATTCTCCTAATCCAAGTTGGTCATAATCATTATATCCACATCCAAATAATTCTTGATTTGAATTTAAAAGAAAAACATGATTTGAATCATTTCCTGAAAATATTTTAGAAACATTTTTCATCATTAAAATTGGTTTTTCTGTTTTTTCAAGTATTTCATAATCAAAACCAAGTTGACCATCATAATTTGAACCAATTCCATAAGCATTTTGATTTGAAGTTAATAAATAAATTGAATTGTATCCAGAAACAATATCTTGAATTATTCTATCATTTGTATCTTCAATTAATAATGAAATATTGATAAATTGATTTAGATTTTTTGGATTAATATCTTTTCCTTTGGCAAATACACTTCCTTCTTTTGTTAAAATAGCTTCATTATAAGCACCAACAGTTACTTTTTGAATATTTTCAATTTGTATTTTTTCAGGATTTTGATTTGAATCATTTTCATTTAAATATTCTATTGCTTTTCCATTTTTAAAAAGGAAAATTGTTGAAAAATCTCCTGATGAAATTTGTTTAATTTGTTTTTCATTTTCATTTTCATTTTCATTTTCATTTTCAAATTTAAATTGAATTGGTTTTTTTATTTCTTTTGGTTCATTTTTGATAAGTTTTGGATAATAATTTCTTCCAAAAAATAAACAATCATTCATTTTTAAAATGAAAAAAATGAAAAAATGAAAAATGAAATAAAAATTTATTCATTTGTGTTTTATATTAAAATTGAAAGTAAAATCTTTGATAGTTAATGAAATTGTATTATCGGAAGTCCATTTCAAATTCATTTTATCGAGTTGTTCTGTTAATTTCACTTTTTGTTTAAAAGGAACTTGAATAATTTTTTTCTGTTTGGCAAGTTCATGAAAAATTTTATACAAAGAAATCCTGACTCTCCAAATGACAATTTTTTCATCATCTAGAGAATACGAAGCCAAAAGCTTGCCGTTTTTTGCAAAAGAAACAGCGGAAATTGGATTTTTATGGATTTGTTTTGGAACGAACACATGATTCAATTTAAAATCAAAAATAGTCATTTTGGAATCAATTGAACCGACAACAAGTCTTTGGTGATCCTCGTCAAAATCAGTCATTGGGAATGTTTTCAGTAATTGAGTGATTGCTGATTTGTCAATTTCAAACAAGGTTGAATCTGAATTGATGACTTCCATTGATTTGACAAGAATTTCCACTGTTTTGAGTAAATGAGGATAAATTGAATTTGCATTTTTTTGGATCATCAAAACAGTCAATAATCTCGCAGTTTCTTGTGAAGTGATGAGTGTGTTTTTCATGTGTATTTGGGATTCCAAAGAAGTAAGAACTAGCAACGGATGATGCAATCCAACCAACAAAATGGAAACTCTTGCAGACTCTTTACGAGTTGAATCCGAAATGCAAATAAGATTGAATAGATAGCAAATAAGCTCCTCTTGATTTTCAATGAATTTTTGGAAGTTTTTGAATCCAGAAGCTAATAAATCAATTGCAATCGCTGCTTTTCTTCCTTTTTTGCGGATCATGTTCAATAAATTTTGGCAAACTTGAGAAAAAAGAGTTGAAGAAACAGATTCTGGAGAGCAAATACACATGATTCCAAGCACAAGAAATCCTGTTTCTCTGCGGGTTTCAGAAAGTGGGCCAGAAAGAACTTTTTTCCAAATTTCAATGAGCGAACTTTTTTGATTTGGACTCATTCTTGAAATCACAGAACGAATCAAAGTTCGCGCCGCGTTTTCAATATAAACACAATCATCACACCAATAAATACATAAGAATTCGAGACAAGGAGTCACGTATTCTTTCCCTAATTTATTCCGCAAAATTTCTGTGTAATAAAGTGCAATCTCTGATCCGATTTGTTGCATTTGCGATGATTCAAGAGTCGATAAAGCCATTGCAAGTGCAAGCGGGATTATTGAGAATATTGCAGTGATTTGCTCTGAAATTGTGAGTTTGGACGCCATTTGATCGTCCACTTTTCTTGGAATCATCAACGAAATATTTTGACAACTCCCGATGATTCCGACTGCCATTTCGTGATTTGGAGTATAAATATGGAACATTTTTTCTATATATTCGTCAAATTTTCGATCAAGTCCCCACGAGAAAAAATGGGTAATTAGTCTCAATTTACCCTTGAGTTCTCTTGGATTTTCTTTTAAATTCGAAACTAAATTATTCAACAGAGTATTCACATTGACATAAATGATATTGTTTGATTCCTGGTTATCGATATAAATATCAGTTACGTGAGTAATCTCTCGAAAAGCAAATGGATAAAGCGGTGCACAGCCAAGTAGATAATCTTGGAACTGTGTTCGTGATGAAATGTGATTCCATTTTTTTTCAAAAATATTCCGATATTGATTGAAGTTTGTGATTCCTGAAATATTGATTGAATTTTGAGATAGCAAGATCCGATCCAATTTTCCAGTTGATAAATCCCATACATATATTGTCTGATCGTCACACTCAATGCCGATGAAATCGTTTGCATTTCTCCAAAATATTTTCTTGGGCGTCGATAAAAATCCTCCAAAAAGGTATAATATTTGAAAATGTGAAAGTGAGCAAACCGAAATGACTTTATCATCCCCAAAAACAATGAAATAGTCATCGAGAATTTCTCCTACTTTTTCAGGAGGAGAAAATATATGTCTAATTCGACCTCGATGATGATTATATTCGACAATGGTCTTTCTTGTAATTCTATTTCTTACGTAAATCACTCCATTTTCTGATCCTGATATTATTATTGGTCTCAATATTGAGTTTTTTTTTTCGTTTGTTTTGGTGATTTTCAGTTGTGGCGAAAATAATGCTGTGATTTTATCTTGTTTTTCTGATTCAAATTTTACTGGCCATTCCAATGAAAATGGAATATCTTTGATTTCGATTGTTCCATCAGAAAATCCTTGTATCAAAACAAGTTCATTTAAATCTTCTTCAACAATAATACTGCAAGTTATAAATGGATCTTTATCCTTTTCTTGATTTTTTAATTGAATTTGATTTTTTAATTGAATTTTTAATTGAATTTCATTTTTTAATTGGATTTCATTTTCATTCCAACTTAAAAGTCTATTGCATTTTTTTTGATATTTCATATACCAATTATGCTTGAGAGAACTTCTCACAGTCGGTTCACAAACAACATTTTCTTTTTGTAAATATATCGATCCACATTTTACAAAATCTTTTTTACTTTGAGATATAGATTTTTTAATTAAATCTAAATCCCACACACAAAGTCTTCCCTGTGAGTCTCCACAAGCAATATATCTCTTTTCAGATAAATAAAATTGTGAGATGGTGTATTTTTCACCGTTGAAACATTCTCTTTCATTCTGATTATTTTCTTTTGAATTATAATGATGACTTCCTCTTAAAACGAGAACTTGAGTTGGTAATTCAACTTTCCAATTAATATTTTCTGAGTTTTGATTCACATCCAAATCCAAATCCAAATCCAAATCCAAATCCAAATTTTTTTATTGTTTTTGGGTTTTTTTCTTTTGTATCTGAATTTTCAACTGTTATATTATCATTTTCCTTATCCTTTATATTTTCATTTTGAAGTATTGATTCTTCAAATGATATTTCACTTAAAGACAATTTGTGAGTTTTGTTATCTTGAACCAAAACAACTTTATATTCTGATCCAAAAAATTTTTCAATAAGACAAGGAATTTGAGTAAAATCTATTTCAGGCATTTTAAAAATTTTTCCTTTCCCAGAAATATCCCAAGCAATAATGTTGTTATCATCTATAAAACGTGCTTTAATCCAAGTAAGATTATCACAAGAAGGAATTTCATATAATTTTTTAATTCCTGAATTATCATAAATATAAATACTTTCTTTTGTTGAGAAAATAATTAATAATTGATTTGGTGAAAAGGAAATTGATGATGGGTTTGAATATGGAAATATCACACGACGAAGTATTTGTGGAGTTGTGTAAGTTGTTTTATTTTGCATCATTTCATTTTTACTTGGAAGTTTCCAGAATGATAATGATTGATCTGTTCCAAGAGCAGTTAAAATAGTTGGAGTAACTTTATTTTAATATTAATTTTAATTTTTTAATATTGATTTTAATTTTAATTTTAATTATAAATTTTAATTTTAATTCATTTACGATCACCTCCTTCTATTGCATAAAGTGATAAACTTTCTATCCAAGAATCGAAATTAATTCTTTGGACAATTTGAAGCAGATCAATATTTGCAATTTCAATAAAATTACTATTTCCTGCAGCAACAACACATCTTCTATTAAAAATATGTGTAACAATAGTAGTTGGAGAACATTGAAATAATTCAATTTTAGATTGTAAACAATAACCATCATCTAATTTCCAAATACAAAAAGATCCATCTATTGAAACTTTATAATTTCATTATAAATTTTATTATAAATTTAATTATAAATTTCATTATAAATTTCATTATAAATTTAATTATAAATTTAATTATAAATTTCATTATAAATTTCATTATAAATTTCATTATAAATTTAATTATAAATTTAATTATAAATTTCATTATAAATATAATTATAAATTTCATTATAAATTTCATTATAAATTTAATTATAAATTTAATTATTAATTTCATTATAAATTTAATTATAAATATAATTATAAATTTCATTATAAATTTAGTTATAAATTTTATAAATTTCATTATAAATTTCATTATAAATTTCATTATAAATTTCATTATAAATTTCATTATAAATTTTGTTATAAATTTAATTATAAAATTTTGTTATAAAAATTTAATTATAAATTTCAAAAATTTCATTATATGAGTTTAATTATAAATTTCATTGTATTAATTTAATTATAAATTTCATTATAAATTTCATTATAAATTTCATTTAAATTTCATTTGAAATTTCATTTGAATTTAATTATAATTTAATTATAAATTTAATTATTAATTTAATTATAAATTTAATTATTAATTTAATTATTAATTTAATTATAAATTTAATTATTAATTTAATTAATTTAATTATAAATTTAATTATAAATTTAATTTATAAATTTAATTATAAATTTAATAAATTATAAATTTAATTATAAATTTCAAATATTTAAAAAGTTTTTTATAAAATTATAAAAATTAATTTTAAAATAACAAAATTTCATTAAAATTTAATTATAAATTTAAAAAATTTAATAAATTTAATTATAAAAGAAAAATGAATTTAATTATAAAAATTATTAAAAATTTTTCTTAAAAATTTAAATTAAAATTTCATTATAAAAATTATAAATTTAATTAAAATTTAAATTATTAATTTAATTATAAATTTTAAATATAAATTTTATTATAAATTTAATTATAAATTTCAATTTAAATTTCATTATAAATTTCATTATTAATTTAATTATAAATTTCATTATAAATTTAATTATAAATTTTGTTATAAATTTCATTATAAATTTAATTATTAATTTAATTATTAATTTAATTATAAATATAATTATAAATTTCATTATAAATTTCAAATTTAATTATAAATTTCATTATAAATTTAATTATAAATTTTGTTATAAATTTAATTATAAATTAAATTATTAATTTAATTATAAATTTAATTATTAATTCAAATCTAAAATTAAAATAAAAATACCAGAAGCAAAAGCTTTATGTGAATCAAAAAAAGTATTAGTAATTGCAGTTATTTGTGTTTGATGTCCTAATAATAAGGCACGTGGGAAAATTTCCAAATTATTTGAATTATTTGAATTATTTGAATTATTTGAATTATTTGAATTATTTTTTTCATTGATTTCCCATAAAAAAATTTGTCCAGTTTGAGTTCCTGTTATTATGTGAACTGGTTCTTGTGAAACTAAAATTACAGATATTTCATGTTTTGGTGGCAGAACTGAATTCCAAACTACAAATTGAATTGCATTTTCAAACATTGAAAAAAGTTTTTTTTTTTTATCAAATAATTAAATTGATTTTTAAAATAACAAAAACAAAGTAACAAAAACAAAATCACAAAAGAAAAAAATGAGAAAGTGAAAGAGAAAAAAAATTTTTTTTCTTAAAAATCTAAATTAAAATTTAAATCAAAATCTAAATCTAAATTATTAATCAAAATATNTTTGATTTGGAATTTTTCGTTTTTTTACTTTTAATCCTGATATTTTTTTTTACTTAAAAAAATCAAAAAGCAAAACAAACAAAACCAAAACCAAAAATGTAAAACGAAAAAAACAAAAAAAAAACAAAAATGAAAAAAATGAAAATTAAAATGAATATCAAAAATTAAAATGAATATCAAAAATGTAATCTTATTAAATCACTTCAAAATTGTAGAAGGAATTAAACCTGTTTGTCCTCTTGAATTCATAACTTGATTCCAACCATCAAGTTTTTGTAAAATTCTAATTTTTTCTCCAGCTTCAACTGTTAATTCATCTGTATCTCTTGCAGCAAAAGATATTGCAATATATCCCCATTCTTCATTTGGTTGAGTTACGATAATTTGTAAATAAGATGCAGGAGCAAGCCCTGTTTTTCCATTCAATCTTCCAGTCCACCTTTTTAAATTAAAATATTTTTAAATTAAATATTTTTGGAATTAAATATTTTTGGAATTAAATATTTTTGAAATTGAATTAAAATATTTTTGGATTAAATTATTTTTAAATTAAATATTTTTGGAAATTAAATATTTTTAAATTAAATATTTTTAAATTAATTATTTTCGAAATTAAATATTTTTGAATTTAAATATTTTTGAATTAAATATTTTTGGAATTAAATTAAATATTTTTGAAATTAAATTATTTTTGAAATTGAATATTTTTGGAATTAAATTTAATTATTTTTAAAATTAAATTAAAATATTTTTTAAATTAATTTAAATATTTTTGGAATTAAATATTTTTTGAATTAAATATTTTTGGAATTAAATATTTTTGGAATTAAAATATTTTTTAAATTAAATATTTTTAAATTAAATATTTTTGAAATTAAATATTTTTGAAATTAAATATTTTTGAAATTAAATATTTTTGGATTAAATATTTTTGAATTAAATATTTTTGGAATTAAATTAAATATTTTTGAAATTAAATTAAATATTTTTGGATTAAATATTTTTGAAATTAAATTAAATATTTTTTAAATTAAATATTTTTGGAATTGAATATTTTTGAATTAAATATTTTTGAATTTAAAATATTTTTGTTTCAATCTATTATCAAAAAAACAAACCATCCAGGATCACTTTGATCTAAAATTTCAATTTCTTCTCCAGCATAGAAAGCTAAACAATTTGGATCAGTATCATGAAAATCATATAATGCTCTTGCCATAACTGTATTTGCTTGTTGCTGTTGGTAATTTTGTTGTGTTTCTTGTTCTACTTGTTTTGGTTGAGTTATTTGTTGTGTTTGTTGTGGTTGAGTTATTTGTTGTGGTTCAATTTTTTCTTCTTTCTTTTCTTGAATGACTTTCTCGATTTGTGGAGATTTTTCTTCTTTAACATCTACAACTTTCTCTACTTGTTTTTCGAACTACAAAATTAAAATTAATATTTAAATTAAAATCAAAATTAAAATTAAAATTAAAATTAAAATTAATATTAAAATTAAAATTAAAATTAAAATTAAAATTAAAATTAAAATTAAAATTAAAATTAAAATTAAAATTAAAATTAAAATTAATAAAATTAAAATTAAAATTAAAATTAAAATTAAAATTAAAATTAAAATTAAAATTAAAATTAAAATTAAAATTAAAATTAAAATTAAAATAAAATTAAAAAAAAATTAAAATTAAAATTAAAATTTAAAATTAAAATTAAAATTAAAAATTAAAAATTAAAATTAAAATTAAAATTAAAATTAAAATTAAAATTAAAATTAAAATTAAAATTAAAATTAAAATTAAAATTAAAAATTAAAATTAAAATTAAAATTAAAATTAAAATTAAAATTAAAATTAAAATTAAAATTAAAATCAAAATTAAAATTAAAATTAAAATTTAAATTAAAAATTAAAATTAAAATTAAAATTAAAATTAAAATTAATATCAAAATTAAAATTTTAAAAAATAAAACAAACCCTTTCTTTTTCTTCGTTTAATTTTTTAAAATCATATAATTCTAACTCTGGACATGTTGGATAATTCTTTTGTTCACCCTTTTCTAGAATAACACTTTTAATTTCCTCTTCATGATTAATTGCATTGATTGTTTCATTGATAATAATAGTTTTTTTAGTAATTAATGTACAATATTCATCTCTTAAATCACAAATTTTATTAATTGTTTCTTGAAAACGTGAAATTCTTTCTCTCATAAGTTTTGTTATTTGGTCGCTTAATTTATCAACATGTTCTTTAAATGATTTTTGAGTTACTGAAAAATTTTCAAAAATTACTTGATAATCTTTGTCTGCTGAATTTACTTGACTTTGTAATCCTCTATGTTTGTTTTGAAGCTTTTTTTATAATTTATAATTTTAATTTTATAATTTTATAATTTTATAATTTATTTTATTATTTATAATTTTTAATTTATAATTTTATAATTTTATAATTTATAATTTATAATTTATAATTTTATAATTTTATAATTTATAATTTATAATTTTTAATTTTATAATTTATAATTTTATAATTTATAATTTATAATTTAATTGTTCTTACTTTGTTAATCTCTTTTTTAGTTCCTTTTCCTGCTGTTTTTTGTTCTAAATCATATTGAATTTTTTCTGCTTCTTCAGATTTTTGTAGATATTTATCACATGCTTTTGTTAGATCTGCTTGTTGTTTTTCTAATTCAGATTTTATCTTATTATATCTCATAATTATCTAAATTAATTTTAATTATAATTTTAATTTTAATTTTGATTTTAATTTTGATTTTAATTTTGATTTTTAATTTTATTTAATTTTAATTTTAATTTTAATTTTAATTTTAATTTTAATTTTAATTTTAATTTTAATTTTAATTTTAATTTTAATTTTAATTTTAATTTTAATTTTAATTTTAATTTTAATTTTAATTTTGAATTTTGATTTTAATTTTAATTTTAATTTTAATTTTAATTTTAATTTTAATTTTAATTTTAATTTTGAATTTTAATTTTAATTTTAATTTTAATTCAAAAAATATAAACCTTTCCAATTTGTTGTTCAAAATCTTTAGAAAATTTTGATGTCTCTTTAGTTTGTTCATCTAAAATTGCAGCAAAATTTGCAATATGACCAGCAGCAACATCTTCTTGATTTAAAAATGTATCTAAAACATTTTGAATTTGTCTTTTAAAAAAGAAAAACGGAATAAAAAAAATTTTTTTTTGCTTTTTTAATTAAAAAAAAATTAAAAAAAAAATAATAATAAAAAAACAAACTTTGTTAATTTTGCTTTTTCAGAATTCCCACTTGTAGGTACTTTCTTATACTTTGCTGCGTGTGAATTTTCAATTTTTGTTCTTTCTGTAACAAATTGTAAAACAGTTTTGTTCATTACAGAACTAGCTAAAAGATTTTTAATTGGTTTGCCTAATGGATCTGTTGTGTTTGTTTCATTTGACATGGAAATTTATGATCAAAAAAAAAAGAAAAGGAAAGGAAAAATAACAAATGAGAATTTTTTTAAAAGAAAAGAAAAAAATGAAAAAAAAATTTTATTTTTTCATTTTTTCATTTTTCATTTTTTCATTTTTTTTTCATTTTTTCTTTTTATGTCTCAAACAAGATCTGCTCATTTATATGAACAACAATTTCAATGCTCTTTTATTTCAAGTTCAGATGTTACTCAAAGTGTTTCAATTAAAATGTAAAAATAAACTTTGTTTTTTTATTTTAAAAAAAAAAGCGAAAAAAATTTTAAATAAAAATAATAATAAAACAGAAAGAAAATTCAAGGAACAATACCGAAAAAAACTTATCCAGAATTAGAGAGCAATCCATTTCTTCCTTTTTCAAATATTTATTCAACGTATAAACAAAAAATATTTTTGATAATTCAATTTTCAATTATAATTTTATTTATAATTTTATTTATAATTTTATTTATAATTTTATTTATAATTTAATTTATAAATTTATTTATAATTTTATTTATAATTTTATTTATAATTTTATTTATAATTTTATTTATAATTTTATTTATAATTTTATTTATAATTTTATTTATAATTTTATTTATAATTTTATTTATAATTTTAATTTATAATTTTATTTATAATTTTATTTATAATTTTATTTATAATTTAATTTATAATTTAATTTATAATTTATAATTTTATTTTTTTTATATTTTATTTTATAATTTTATTTATAATTTTATTTATAATTTTATTTATAATTTAATTTATAATTTAATTTTAATTTATAATTTTATTTATAATTTTATTTATAATTTTATTTATATTTTATTTATAATTTAATTTTATTTTTTATAATTTTTTATTTATAATTTTATTTATAATTTATAATTTAATTTATAATTTAATTTATAATTTTATTTTATAATTTTATTTATAATTTAATTTATAATTTTTATTTATAATTTTATTTATAATTTAATTTTATTTATAATTTATTTTATAATTTAATTTATAATTTAATTTATAATTTTATTTATATTTTTATTTATAATTTTATTTATAATTTTAATTTATAATTTTATTTATAATTTTATTTATAATTTTATTTATAATTTTATTTATAATTTTATTTTATAATTTAATTTATAATTTTATTTATAATTTAATTTATAATTTTATTTATAATTTAATTTATAATTTTTATTTATATTTTTATTTATAATTTTAATTTATAATTTAATTTATAATTTTATTTATAATTTTATTTATAATTTTATTTATAATTTTATTTATAATTTTATTTATAATTTTATTTATAATTTTATTTATAATTTTATTTATAATTTTATTTATAATTTTATTTATAATTTTATTTATAATTTTATTTATAATTTTATTTAATTTATAATTTTATTTATAATTTAATTTATAATTTTTAATTTATAATTTTATTTATAATTGAATTTATAATTTAATTTATAATTTTATTTATAATTTAATTTATAATTTATTTTATAATTTAATTTATAATTTATTTTATAATTTTATTTATAATTTTATTTATAATTTAATTTATAATTTTATTTATAATTTAATTTATAATTTTATTTATAATTTAATTTATAATTTTATTTATAATTTATTTTATAGTAAACCTTCAAATTATTTTGTTCAAGCTAAACTTTATTCTGCTGGAAAACCTTTATGTTCTAGTCAACATACAAGATATAAACCTATAGATGATTATTCTTGGTATGAAAATCTTGAATTTCCATTGAAATATTGTGATTGTCCTTTAGATACTGTTCTTGTTTTTACAATTTATGATCTTTTTGCTCCAAGAGCTAATTTTATTATTGGAGGCACGTCTATATCTTTATTTAAAGATAACAGGTAATTTTAATATTAATATTTAATATTTAAATTTTAATTTAATTTTTATTTTTATTTTAGTCGGAAATTAAGAAGAGGAGAATATCATTTATTAATTTATTTAAATAAAAAAGGTGATGGATCAACAAAAATTGAAACTCAAGGATTAATCCCAAAAACAGAACAAATTGGAAGATTAGAAAGAGTATAAAATCAAAATTTAAATCAAAATTTAAATCAAAATTAAAATTAAAATCAAAATCAAAATATAAAAATTAAAATCAAAATATAAAAATCAAAATCAAAATCAAAATATAAAAATCAAAATCAAAATTTAAATCAAAATTAAAATCAAAATCAAAATCAAAATCAAAATCAAAATTAAAATCAAAATTAAAATCAAAATTAATATTTAAATTAAAATTAAAATTAAAATTAAAATTAAAATTAAAATTAAAATCAAAATTAAAATTAAAATTAAAATTAAAATTAAAATTCATTTATAAAATTAAAATTAAAATCAAAATTAAAATCAAAATAAATTAAAATTCATTTATAAAATTAAAATTCAAAATCAAAAATTAAATTTAGTCTTTAAGAAGACATAAAAGAGATATCTTTTTCCAATTAAAACCTGAAGTTAATTGGCTTGACACATCAATTATGGAAAAAATTGATGAAGAATTTGATAAATATAGTGAAGAAAAAAAACGAATATTTCTTTTAGTTGAATTTCCAACATTTAGAAAAAAAATAATTCTTAATGAAACAATGAAATATTATCCACAAATGGTAATTTTTCAAGAAAAATTTCAAAAAGAACCATTACCACCACTTTCATTACTATCAGGTTCTTCAAGAGTTGAGAATGATTGTCTTTGGGATCCTGAAATGTTTAAAGATAATCCAGTCGAAATGAAAAACAGAAAACTTTCTCGATCAAGAAGAACAGGAATTGATCGAAATTTGAAACCAAATTCTGAAGAAATTAAAACAATTGAAGCAATTATTTCTCAACCTCCTACTAAAATTCTTACTGATAATGAAAAAGAGTTAATTTGGACTTATCGTTATTCTTTAACAAAGAATAAAAAAGCTCTTACTAAATTTCTTCGTTGTGTAGATTGGACAGATAAATCTGAAGAAAAACAAGCCCAAGAATTAATTACTGAATGGGCAAAAATTGATCCTGGTAAATATTTAAATATTAATTTAAATTTAAATATTAATTTTAATATTAATTTTAATTTTAATTTTAATTTTAATTTTAATTTTAATTTTAATTTTAATTTTAATTTTAATTTTAATATTAATTTTAATTTTAATTTTAATTTTGATTTTAATTTTAATTTTAATTTTTAATTATGATTTTAATTTTAATTTTAATATTAATTTAAATTTTAATATTAATTTTAATATTAATTTTTATTTTAATTTTAATTTTAATTTTAATTATAATTTAAATTTTAATTTTAATATTAATTTAAATATTAATTTAAATTTTGATTTTAATTTTAATTTTAATTTTAATTTTAATTTTAATTTTAATATTAATAATTTTAAAATAGCAAATGCTTTGGAGCTTCTTTCTTCGTTTTTTCAATCTCCAGTTGTTAGAAAATTAGGTGTTGATAGACTTCGTGAGGCTGTAGATGATGAATTGCTTGAATACCTTCCACAATTAGTACAAGCAATAAGATATGAAAAAAACCCAATAACAAGTGATTTAACAACTTTTTTAATTGAACGTGCAACAAAAAATCCAATTCTTGGAAGTTATTTCTATTGGTATTTAAGTGTTGAAACACAAGATAAAGAATATAGTAATATGTTTACAAATGTTCTTGCAAGTTTTAAAGCAGAAAACGTAAATATTTAAAAAAATTGAAAAAAAAAATTTGATTTATTTATTTAATTGATTTAATTGATTGATTTTTTTTTGAAATCAAATAAATATCGATATTTTAGGCAAAACTTGATCCTGATGGAATGAAAATGTTACAAAGACAAAAAGAATATGTTGATGATTTAATGAAACTTCAAGAATATATTAAAGGATTAAAAGTCTCAAGAACAAAGAAAATTACCAAATTAAAACAATCTTTAACATTGCAACAACAATTTTTAAAATTAAATACATTTGATCCAGTTCGAGATCCTTTAAATCCAAATTTGAAAATATCAGGAATTCTACCAGAAACTTGTCATATTTTTAAAAGTGCACTTCAACCAATTGCGTTTAATTTAAAATTAAATAATACAGAAGAAATCCAAAATTATGGAGCTATAATCAAATTGGGAGATGATATGAGACAAGATCAATTAATAATCCAAATGATTAATTTAATGGATAAATTACTTAAAAAAGAGGATTTGGATTTGGAACTTACTCCTTATAAGGTTCTTGCTGTTTCAAATAATTTTGGATTTATTGAAAAAGTTCCAAATGTTAAATCAGTTGCTGAAATTTTGAAAAAATATAAAACAATTAGAAATTATTTCAAGAAAAAATATTCAAATGTTTATAGTGATTATGGAAATGATGAGAAGAAAATTATTCAGAATTATGTTAAAAGTTGTGCTGGTTATTGTGTTATTACTTATCTTCTTGGAATTGGAGATCGGCATCTTGGTAATTAAGATAAAAAAAAATATCAATTTAATAATAAATTTAATAATTTTAATAATTTTAATAATTTTAATAATAATTTTATTAATAATTTTAATAATTTTATTAATAATTTTAATAATAATTTTATTAATAATTTTAATAATTTTTATTAATAATTTTAATAATATTAATAATAATTTTAATAATAGATAATATATTATTAACACCAGATGGACATTTATTTCATATTGATTTTGGATTTATTCTTGGAAGAGATCCAAAACCATTTCCACCACCATTCAAATTAAGTAAAGAGATGGTAGTTGCAATGGGAGATCGAGATAGTGAAGAATTTTTATCATTTAAAAAATATTGTTGTGAAGCATTTAATATTTTAAGAAAATCAGCAAATTTAATTATTAATCTTTTCTCTTTAATGCTTGATGCAAATATTCCAGATATTTCAAGAGATAAAGAAAATTGTTTAATGAAAATTCAACAAAAATATCAACTTGATTTATCAAATGAAGATGCTGTTAAATATTTTCAAGAATTAATTCATGAATCTTATACTTCTTTATTTCCTGTTATTGTTGAACAATTTCATAAAATTGCACAAGCTTTTAAAGGATAAAAAGAAGAAAAAATATTTCTTATTCTTCTTATTTTTTCTTTAATTAATAATTATTGATCAAATGATGAGTCAAAATGATGAGTCAAAATTATGAATTAAAAAATAATTAAAAAAAATTTTTTTTTCTTTTTCTTTCTTTCATTTTTTTTTGATTTCTTTCCGTTTCTTCTCTTTATAAATCAAAGAAAATTCTTTACTAAAAAAATAATCCCTATTAAAATGTAAATAAAAATTAAAAAACCAATTTAAATTTAATTACAAAAATTAAAACAAAAATTAAAACAAAAATTGAAACAAAAATTGAAACAAAAATTGAAACATAAATTAAAATATAAATTAAAATATAAATTGAAATATAAATTGAAACAAAAATTAAAATATAAATTAAAATATAAATTAAAATATAAATTAAAATATAAATTAAAATATAAATTGAAATATAAATTAAAATATAAATTAAAATATAAATTAAAATATAAATTAAAACAAAAATTAAAACAAAAATTAAAATATAAATTAAAATATAAATTGAAATATAAATTAAAATATAAATTAAAACAAAAATTAAAATATAAATTAAAAACAAAAATTAAAACAAAAATCAAAACAAAAATTGGAAACAAAAATCAAAACATAAATTAAAATATAAATTAAAATATAAATTAAAATATAAATTGAAATATAAATTAAAACAAAAATTAAAATATAAATTAAAAATATAAATTAAAATATAAATTAAAAATATAAATTAAAACATAAATTAAAATATAAATTAAAATATAAATTAAAATATAAATTAAAATATAAATTAAAATATAAATTGAAATATAAATTAAAAATATAAATTAAAATATAAATTAAAATATAAATTAAAATATAAATTAAAACAAAAATTAAAATATAAATTAAAATATAAATTAAAAATATAAATTAAAAATAAAAATTGAAATATAAATTGAAACAAAAATTAAAATATAAATTAAAACAAAAATTTAAAATATAAATTAAAATATAATTTAAAATATAAATTAAAATATAAATTAAAATATAAATTGAAATATAAATTAAAAATATAAATTAAAATATAAATTAAAATATAAATTAAAACATAAATTAAAATATAAATTAAAATATAAATTAAAACATAAATTAAAATATAAATTAAAATATAAATTAAAATATAAATTAAAACAAAAATTAAAATATAAATTAAAATATAAATTAAAATATAAATTAAAATAAAAATTAAAATATAAATTAAAACAAAAATTGAAACAAAAATTAAAATATAAATTAAAATATAAATTAAAATATAAATTAAAATATAAATTAAAATATAAATTAAAATATAAATTAAAATATAAATTAAAATATAAATTAAAATATAAATTAAAATATAAATTAAAATACAAATTAAAATATAAATTAAAATATAAATTAAAAAATAAAAATTAGAAAACAAAATGTTACGAACAACATTCAATAAAGGACAAACATTTAGTAATTTAGCAAAATCAGTTCTTGCTAAACAATTATCAACAACAATACCAAATTATCGTAAAAACAAAGTGATGTTTTTCTTAAACAACAAAATTTGCGAAGTAGAAAAAGGAACAACAATTCTTGAAGCTTGCAAAACACATTCAGTACCTATTCCAACACTTTGTCATCATCCTCTTCTTTCAAATCAAGCACAATGTAGACTTTGTTTAGTTGAAACTGATCAAACTGGAAAATTATATACAGCTTGCACAACTGAAGTCAAAGAAGGAATGAATGTTATCACAAATTCAGATAATGTATTACAAGCTGTTAAACATAATCTCGCTTTACTTTTAGCTGATCATACACAAGAATGCATGAATTGTGAGGTAAATTCAAATAAATTTAAATAAATAAATTTAAATTTAAATATATAAATTTAAATAAATAAATTCAAATATAAATTTAAATAAATAAATTTAAATAAATAAATTTAAATAAATAAATTTAAATAAATAAATTTAAATAAATAAATTTAAATAAATAAATTCAAATATAAATTTAAATAAATAAATTTAAATAAATAAATTTAAATAAATAAATTTAAATAAATAAATTTAAATAAATTTAAATAAATAAATTTAAATAAATAAATTTAAATATATAAATTTAAATAAATAAATTTAAATAAATAAATTTAAATAAATAAATTTAAATAAATAAATTTAAATAAATAAATTTAAATAAATAAATTTAAATAAATATATTTAAATAAATAAATTTAAATAAATAAATTCAAATAAATATTTTTAAATAAATAAATTTAAATAAATAAATTTAAATAAATATTTTTAAATAAATAAATAAATTTAAATAAATAAATTCAAATAAATAAATATAAATAAATAAATAAATATAAATAAATATTTTAAATATATATTTATAAAAGGCTAACGGAAGATGCGAATTCCAAAAATTAATTTACATCTACGATGTCCCAAATAAATTCCCACCAAAATCAAAACAAAAATACGAAATTGATCGCAGTTCACCATCAATCATTCGTGACATGGAAAAATGCATACGTTGTTATCGATGTGTGAAAGCATGTGACGAACTTCAAGGGATGAAAATATTAAGCATTCCAGCAAATGGAGCGGATCTACCACCAGAAACACCGAACAACTTACCTATCTACGAAACAAAATGCATAAACTGCGGACAGTGCTCATATTATTGCCCAGTTGGAGCAATAGCCGAGAACTCTAGCGTTCGGGAAGTGAATGATCTTCTTCACAACAAGAAGGGAAAAATTGTAGTTTTTCAAACAGCACCAGCAACACGAGTTGCGATCAGCGAAGAATTCGGATTGGAACCAGGAACAATCTCAACAGGCAAGCTAGTTTCTGCAATCAAGAGCTTAGGAGCAGATGCCGTTTTCGACACCAATTTCACAGCGGATCTGACAATCATGGAAGAAGGCTCGGAACTTTTGGATCGTGTCAAAAACGGCGGCGTTCTTCCAATGTTCACCTCCTGTTGCCCAGCATGGATCAATATGGTTGAGAAGTCGTATCCCGAATTCATCCCCAATATTTCAAGCGCACGATCACCGCAAGGGATGCTGTCATCATTGGTCAAAAACTACTGGGCACAGATGAAAGGCATTCGGGCAGAAGATGTTGTCACAGTTTCCGTTATGCCTTGCACCGCGAAAAAAGACGAAGCAAAACGCAAACAACTCTTTACAGACTCTGGACTTGCTGAGACGGATTATGTACTTACTACACGAGAACTCGGCAAATTGATTAAGCTCAACGACATTTCATTTCCTTCCCTTCCTGAGATCCCCATGACAATCCCCTCGGTGAATCCTCAGGCGCAGCAGATATCTTCGGTAATACTGGCGGCGTTATGGAGGCCGCTCTTCGTACTGCTTATGAACTCGGCACTGGCAAGCCTCTTCCTACTCTCCATTTCAATCCAGTGAGAGGTTTTGAAACGATCAAAGAGGCCGAGATCGATTTCAACGGAATGCCCTTCAAAGTGGCTGTTGTTCACGGTGCTGTCAATATCCATAAATACTTAAAAATGATCAAAGAAGGTCTTGCAAAACACCATTTTGTTGAGTTCATGGTTTGCAAAGGTGGTTGCATCGGTGGCGGTGGTGAGCCAAAATCTTTGGCTGATGATTATCTCCAAAAGAGAATGGCTGGTCTTTATAAAATTGATGATTTCAAAGAGTTGAGAAAGTCCCACTTAAACTCTTCCATTAATAAACTTTACGAGACTTTCTTGGAGCATCCTTTATCCCACAAATCACACCATCTTTTACATACTCATTACAAAGATCGTTCAGATAATTAAGAAATTAAAACAATTTTTTAAACATTTTTTAAAACATTTTTTAAAACATTTTTTAAAAAAGAAATCTTTAATCTTTTCAGAACAATTTTAAATCAAATCAAATCAAATCAAAAAGAATGAAATTCCAAAAACAGAAATTTCAACAAATTTTCTTTTTCTCTTTTTTTTTTCTTTTTCTCTTTTTTTCTTTTTGCTTTTTTTCTTTTGATTTGGTTTTCCTTTTAACAAAATTAAACAGAAAAAAATTTTTTTTTTTTTAATTTTTTTTTGAATTTTAATTTTTCATTTTTTTTTTCATTTATTTTTCTTTTTTTTTAATTTTATTTTTTTATTTAATTCATTTTTGATGGAAATTTTTCAATTACATTCTTTATGGAATAATTTCCTAAAATCTCAAAATCCTCAAACACAAAAAAATCATCTTAAAAATTTTCTTCAACAATTCATTCTTAAATTTGAAAACCAAAACAAACAATTAATTGAACTCCAATTTGGAGAAACTTCAACTCTTTATAATTTAATTTTTAAAATTTTCTATTCAAAACTAAACTTATTTTTATCATCAAGAAAAAATATCAAAACTGAAATTCTTTATGATAAATTTCTCTCAAAAAATTTAATTCACTTGCTTTTGAAAACATTATCAATTCTACCAATAACTCAAGAGAATCCATGTCTAGAATCATATCCAACTGCCTTTATTAATTTACTATTATCATCTTCTAAATCTCAAATATTCACCAATTTAAAGCATCAAAAAAATATTTTTGTAAAAGGATATCATTTCCCAAAATTCAAATCTCTTGTGAATAAGCCTTTCCCTCCGTTTGTTGAATTCGAATCTCTTGCTAAATCATTCCGAAACAAGCAAAAAAGAAAGGCTGTTGATGATTCGAAAACAAGTTTCAAGAAAAATTCAAATCAAAATAAATTCAAAACACAAAACTCAATCATCTTCATCATAGAAATATTAAACAACTTACTTCAAAATCCAAAGGCCTTGAGCCAAATGATGGAACCAAGAAATCTTCTTGCGTTATTGCATATCATCTTTTTGGATCTTCCAAGTCAAATTATCAGATATCTTCTCAGAATATTTTTCATCCCTTTCAAAAATACCCTCTTGCAAGTGCCTCAATCAAAAATACACTACAAAATATCCTTTATCGAACATCTACTTTATATTGTTGAAGAAAACTTCAACTCGGAACCAAAACTAAGTGTTGTTGTTGATATTTTTGAACTGATTCTTGTTCTTTTGCATCAGCAATCCAAATGGTCCCTCATATTCTTCAACGAATTTGAACAAAATTTTGGACTAAAAACTCTATTTGAATCAATCGTGTTCATCGGAAACTTGCAAAACCTCTCCAAAAGAAAAAAATATCTTCTCAAAACCATCAATTGCTTGGCTCAATTTGTTTTTCTTGGTTCTTCAAAGCTTATAAAATCGTCCCAATCAGGCGAACCAACTAATCTTGAATGTGACAAAAACTCCCTTTTCACACAAATTATAAGTCTCACTTCAATGATGACCCCCAAATTCTCCTCAAGTCCATTTGATGATGAGGACTTTACTCAAAACCCCAAAATCAATGATTTACTGCTTGAACTTCAAATCAAGGAAAAACTATACAAAGTCGTTCGAAATTTTGATGCTTTCCAAATCATTCTGGATATTTACTTCCCAGATTCTTTCAATTGGGGGATTGAAGGCTTTTTGCTCAGAGTCATCGAAATCATCCTTACAGAGCATCCTGCAAATTTCCTTTTCCTTCAAGACACAAATGTTTTGAATTTTCTATTCAAAGTTTTCCCCAAACTCGATAGCGAAAACCAGGACAAAACGCTAAAAATTCTTGAATTTGTTCTTTTCCATTACGATCTTTCAACTCAACTTTTTGGATATTGTAGGGTTTTGCTTAATGAAAACCCTCAAATTGTCAGGAAAGTATCTGAACACATGATCTCTTTAATTTTGCAATATCCAAGTTTTGATGACAAACTCCAAGAAGCTGGAGTAATTGAGGTTATTTCAAGTATTTTGAAAAAAATTCTAAAACAAAAATTTTCTGATCAAGATCAAGATCAAGATGAAAATGATGAAAATGATGAAAATGATCAAAATAATGAAAATAATCAAAATAATCAAAATAATCAAAATAATGAAAATAATCAAAATAAAGATGATGATCCAAATTCATCTCAAATAAAAACTAAATTCATTGAATTTAATTCAGGAGATTATTCTGTCTTTCATTTAATTGCATTACTATTGAAAAATAACCAACAAAATAGAATTAAATTTCAATCAGTTCAGGGATTCCAAATGCTCTATGATTTGGTTTCTTCTTCAAAAACAAGATGGTCTTTGTTGAAAGTTATTATTGAAGTATGTATTCATTCATCAAAGCAAGAATCAGAGAAAATATTCGAAGACTTACTGATGTTATTGCAACTCTCAGGAAGTTCTTCATCTTTAGAAAGAAATTTACTTCTGACACGAATAGATATTTTGGCTTCTTTAACAATCTTGTTCCGAGAATTGCCTCATTTGAAAAATAACTTCAATATTGGCTTTTTTTGGGCTTTTTCAGTTATTCATGTGATTGGCAAATCAATCAAATTGGAAAAGGAAAAAATTGTGAATTTGGATGAAAATTTAAAACAAAATGCCAGAAGAGAAATTGAATATTCAGCCTTTATGATTATCGATGTTCTCTTTCGCACAATGATTGTTGTGCTCAAAGATAACATTGAAAACCAGAAATTGTTTATCAACGAATTGCAATTCCAATCTCTTTATGAATCAATTGAATTGACAAAACTGTTTTATTCCCCATTTGCAGAATTGCTTGCAGAAACATTTCTAAATTTATCTGTTGGAGGAGGAATAAAGCCCAAAATAAGAAATTTAGATCCTTTTAATAAATATAACAATCCAAATCCAAATCAAAATCAACTTCAAATTCAAAATCAAATTCAAAATCAAAATCAATTTGAAAATCAAAAAGAAAATCAAAATCAAATTCAAAATCAAAAAGAAAATCAAATTCAAATTCAAAATCAAAAAGAAAATTTGAATGATAATAATAAAAATAATAACTTCGATCCTCAAAATATTTACTCGGAAATATTGAACAAAATATCTTTTGATTCTGAATCAAACCCTTTCATTTCCATCACAGAAATAGCCTTTCCTTCATATCCTTTACGTGATCCTCATTCTAAATTCGTTGTCAAATACCCAGATATCATCAAACTACTTTTATTACTATTATCAAAACCAATGGAAAAACAAGCTATACAAATGAATGTTGTTGAAAACGTCTTGGATGACATCATTTATTTGATTGAGAACTTCGAAGTTAATAGCAAACACTTAAGTTCTCAGAGAATAATTTCTCACATTTTGAACCAATTTAAATGGATAATTGAAGACGAAAGTCATCCTCTTCAATCTAAATTCATGCAAATGATCATCAATCTTGCAAAATATAAAATTATTCCAAAAGAAATGAAGGATTTTCTATACTTACTAAAAGCCACCCCATTTCCCATTCACCATTTTGAAAGGATTGACCCAAATATGCAAACATCAAATAATACCATCTTATGTCAGAAAAATCCTTGTTGAAGACAAGAAAAAAACAGGAATTATTGAATTCCCCATTTCTGAGAAAATATCCTTTTCATCTAAAGGATTCTCGTTTTATTTTTGGTTTAATCCAACACAAAGAGCAATTGATTCACTCAACAAAAACAATTTCAAATCAATCCAATTATTATCTTTCCATGATCTCAACTCATCCGCTTTTATCAGAATATTCTTCACTTACCAGAAGAAAATTTATCTGGAAATGTTCGACCAGAAATATTGCATATTGTTTAAGACTTTTCAATTCAAACCTGATTATTGGTACCAAGTTTCACTTATTTTCGAATTTAAAAAAGAATCTCAATTGAGTATCGATTTCTTTGTGAACGGAAACCACATCAAATCATATACCATTAATATCAGTTTTGAAAATGAATTGAAAAAATGTAAATTAATTTCAGTTGGCGGAGGCTTTTTCTTCCTTAAAAATCCTCATTCTGATATCGAAACCTCTCAATTTCAATTTGTTGACTTTCACGATCCAAAAAACCAAAAGGAAAAATTTCTATTCACAGAATCAACAATTACATTACAAGAAAGAGCCAATTCTACTCAAAAATCTTTGAATACATCACAAAGAAAATTAACCCCAATTAAATCTCAGAAGAGATATTGGCTTTTTTCAAGTCTTTTTGTTTTTTCAGAGCCATTGAACGCAAAAAAAGTGTTATCTCTTTATTTAGTCGGTCCAAATTACACCAAAACATTCGAAAAATCTTTGGAAAACCACATTTATTACCATTTCATCAATTCACATAATTATAAAAAAGTCGCCCATTACTTCGCAAATGGACTATGTAAATTATCAGATTACGAATTAGCTGAAATTCGTAATAGCTTGATTTTTGTTTATACAGCAAATACTCCAATCGCTCTCATCTCAATAAAAGGTCCAATTATTCATGATAGTCAAAGTGATTTATTAACCTCATTTTACAACCAAAGGGAAAACTCAAACGAATATGTGCAAACAAAGCGTTTTTGTCATGGTTGCGATTCAGTCATTTCTCTTGGTGGAATCAAATTGATTCTATATTTCATTTCGACATGTCTATTCAGGAAACCAAAATTCCAAATTGAATCTTTACATCTTCTGCACACTTTTATCAGCAGAATTTTATTCAACAATCAGCATGATTTTCTTGGTATGGATGTGTTTTTGTTACTCAAAAGACTTTTGGAAAATAATTTGTGGATTGTCAATATGGAGACTTTATCAATTTGCTTTAAAATTTGTGGAATTTCAAAAAATCAAAAATTACACAGAGTAAATTTAGAAGATGTTTATTTAAAATCTGATGAAAATAATGAAAATATTTTTGATGAAAATAATAATGAAAATGATGGAAATGAACTTTTCAATATTGGGATAATTAAAAATATAAATGCTTTTAATCACTTAATAATCAATTGGAAAATATGGAAAAGAGCACCTGATAACGTTAAAATTAGTCTATTTTCCAGTTTATATTCCTTAATTTCTTCAAATGATGAAGTTGCTAAATTTAATATTTCCATATTCCGAAGCGCCAATTTCCTCACAAAAATTTTACAAATATTAGATCAAGATTTAACATTTCCAACTTCTTTACTTTCTTCAGTAATGAAAATTATTGAAATAATTGCGATTAAATCAAGAGATGTAGAAAAAATATTCAACTTCATTTTACTTTTTCATTATGAGGAATCTTTTATAATTCAACAATCTAAAAGCAATTCTGATTCAACCAATTTAAACAAAAATGAAAATACAAATGAAAATATAAATGAAAATACAAATGAAAATACAAATGAAAATGAAATTAAAATTGAAATTGAAATTGAAAATATCCAACCTCAAAGAAAATATTATATTCCTTATCATGGGAGTAATGATGAATCAAAACAAAGAATTTTTCTCAAAGAATTAAAACCCTATCAGAGTCAATCTCAAATTTTCTTGATCAGAACACTATCCAATTTGATCCGCAAAAATATGATCCAAAAAAAAAATACAAATGAATTTTTGGATAATTTGGATCCAAAATTTTTTTATCCTTTACTTTCTCATAATGCTGAAGAAGTAAGAATTGAACTTGTTAAGTTGATGAAAGAATTTTTAAAATCACCATCATTTAGATCTCGTTTTCTTCACAAAAAAGGATGCTATTTAGTGACTCATTACTTGAAAAAAAAGCCGTATTCTTTAGCTTTAGTGGATGAAATGTTTGGATCTTTGCTGATTACTCAAAAGGTGTCGCCAATATTGTTAGGAATGATAATATATTCGGATGAGTTTGCAATCAAGAATCATATTTTAAAAACAATTAAGGATTTATACCAAAAAAACGAATCTCTCCAAATTTCATTTATGGAAATTGAGTTGGTTTACACAATTGTGGATATTGTGATTCATGAAGAATTTATGAACGAAAATGAATCAATGAATGAACAAATTTCTGTTTCAATAAAAGAGCAAAATTCAAGTGTTGAAATTGAAACAGATGAAAAAAGTGAAGATGATTCAAAAAATAGAAATCATAAAAGAAGTGATTTGGGAAATAAATTTCTACTCAATATCAAACAAGGATTGAAAACTGATATTGAGAAAGAGGCATTTGCATTTTTAATTTCCATTTGCGAAAATGCAATTCAGGTTCCAAATGGATTCCAAAATGTAGTTTCAAGAATAGTATTTGTTTTTGGAAGTCGAAATTTTGAAATTCCAACTTTGAAAGTTCGATTTCTTCAGCAATTCATTTTGATTAGTGTTGGTGATTTATTTTTGAAAATAAATGGAATTTTGGTTATGGATTCAAAAGAAAAAGAAAAAGAAAAAGAAAATCAAAATCAAAAAGAAAATCAAAATCAAAATGAAAATGAAAATCAAAATGAAAATGAAAAAGAAAAAGAAAATCAAAAAGAAAATCAAAATCAAAATGAAAAAGAAAATCAAAATCAAAATCAAAATCAAAATCAAAATGAAAAAAAAGAAATATTTTTCGATAACTTCATTGAATTTGTTCAATTATCTACAAATTTAATAATATTTTGGACAGAAAAAGAATTTTCATTTGCAGATAAAACTTCGTATCCAGTAGATTTTGATATGTTTTTTATTCAATCAATTTTGAGAATTTTCACAGAATTTGAAAAATCTGAATTGTATCCAATCGAAAAAAGAAGAGTGGTTCTCAACCAAATAATTAACATTATTATTTATTTTATCAATCTGAGTAAATTCCCAATTTTACAAAATTCTGTGATCAACTTTGCAGCAGGTCATCCGAATATATTATTATCAATAAGATTACATGAACAATTTGCACTTACATTTCTTTATCATGTTATCAGTGCATTTATCAATTCTTTACATGATGAAAAAATACAACAAAAAATCCAATTTCTTTATAATTATCTGATTAGAGATGAAAAAATAACTGAAATTTTGAATGAAAAAATTACAAAAAATCCACCAAATACACCAATCACAATCGAGAAAATTGATTTGCCAAGTTTGCAAAGTATGATCAAGACAAGCTTTAATACTTTGCACGAAAGATATGAGAATCAGAAGAAGAATTTCTATGATGATTATTTGTTTTTTACACAAAATCCGCAACAAAACCAAAATTCATACAGACAATATTTTGGACAAGAAATTGCTGAATCACAAGAAATGTTTGATTCCAAGTTTTATAAATTATCGTTTGGAAGAATTGCAGAACTGGAAAAAAGTATTTTATTAGAAAAGGAAATTCCCAAAAAATGGGAGGAAATCATTTATTGGAGTCAAGAAGAAGGGAGTGTTTGGAAAAACGAGTCTTTCTTGACTTTATTCTTTTTGGATGATGCTGAATGCACTCAAAGAAAAAGAATGAGAATTAGAAAATTATTTTTGAATTTAGGAGATGATATTAGTTCACATGATGTTAAATTTAATTCACCGTTTATTTTCCGAAAGACGAAAAGCAACGATTTACAAATTGAAAATGAAATTGAAATTGAAAATCAAAATCAAAATCAAAATCAAAAAAATGAAAGTGAAAATTTTAGAGATGAAGAAGAAAAATTAAGAGTTACAGTGAAAATCAAGATTCAAGCCAAAAATATCAGAGAAATTAATTATATAAATAAATTTGATTTAGAACCTGAAACAACGCATTATGTTAGTGTGAAAATTGGGTTTGTTTCTTCTTTGAAAGACAAAAATTATTCCTCAGAAAATGATTCATGTTCTTCCAACGAGAAAATTAAGTTTCAAAACAAAAGAAACATGAAGAAGTTGAGAAAGCAAGAACTCAAACAAGGAGAGGATCAGGAATTATATTCATCAAGAATAATGAAAGAGATCAATGATATTCCCATTCCTACATTAAGACCAGAATTTGAACAATTGGCAAGATATTTTATAAAGAAAAAATACTACATTCCAACAAATGAAACGAAGAAGAAAATATTCCACTGTAAATTGATCACAATTTACACAGATAGTATTGTCAAGCTCATATTCACAGACAAAGGGATCCATCTTTTCATCAAGAAGTTGATGAAGAAAGAAGGGGAATTTTCGCTGGATTTGTTCAAAAAAGTGGCAAGAAATCACTTTAAAATTGGATATCAAGAAATTGAGCAAATCCACAGAATAAAATATTTATTGAAAGATATTGCGGTTGAAATATTTCTGACATCAGGAAGAACAATGTTTTTTGCTTTTGAAAACAGAGAAAAAAGGGAAGAAATAATTGAGGAAATTTTCAAAAACACACTTGAAAACTACTTTGATTACGAACAAGAATATTCAGTGAGCAAAATACAAAAATTGTGGATCAAAGACAAGATGAGCAACTTTGAGTATTTGATGCATTTAAACACATTAGCAGGAAGATCCGCAAATGATCTCGCTCAATATCCAGTTTTTCCGAATGTGATTGCTGATTACAACTCGGAAGTACTTGACATCACAAATGAATCGACTTTCCGCAACGTATCCAAGCCTATGGGAGCATTAGATCACGAACGAATGCAGAGATTCGTTTCGAAATACAATGATCTCAAGGAAACCGGAACAATGCCGTTTCATTACGGAACTCATTATTCAAATATTGGTTCTGTATTGGGTTTTCTTGTCAGACTAGAGCCCTTTGCCTCGCTGCTCATTGATTTCCAATCGGGACAATTTGATCTTCCGGATCGTCTGTTTGACTCAATGGAAAGAAATTGGAAAATGTCTTCTTCTTTGTCAAACGTCGATATCAAAGAGCTGATTCCTGAATTTTTCTATCTTCCAGATTGCTTGACTAATCTGAACGGATTTGATTTCGGCAAAAAACAAAACGGTGTTCGTGTTGACGATGTTGTTCTTCCCAAATGGGCCAATAACGACCCTAGACTTTTTGTTCATAAACAACTCATGGCTTTGGAATCCAATTATATTTCTATCAACTTGAATAAGTGGATCGACTTGATTTTCGGATTCAAACAAAGAGGCCAAGCCGCAGTTGATTCTGTGAATGTGTTCCATCCAAATACATACCAAGGAATCACCGATTTCGAGTTGATTCAAGACGATAATGAAAGACAAGGAGTGATCAAAATGCTGAAGAATTTCGGACAAACACCAAAGCAATTATTCAAATCACTCCATCAATCCAAAAGCAAATTCAAGAAAATACAAAGAGAAATGGAGAGAAAACAATCAAGCTCAAGATCTCTGCTCAAGATCGAAGAGATCGATGTTAATAATCAAACAGAAAATCCAATAAATCAATCATTCAATGAATTCGATGAAAAAATAAGTGAGAACATTATTACCAACGAAAAAATAACTGACTTGAAAAAAACAATCCAAGACACAACGCATCATCTCCTGAAGAGAGTGATCTACCAAAATCCATCCAGCTATCGCGCCTTCGGATTCAAAATTGGGCAACTGTTTCTATTAGGAAATCGGATCATCGCAGTGTCCCAAAATCAGTGCATTATTTATCCAATGAAAACAATATATTCAACTTGGAAAAATACCGATCAAACATTAAGAATATACACTTTGGATGAAGAGCTTGTTTTTTTCGCAGATAACCCTTTTGACGATCATATTATTTGTTGCGATTCCTCAACAAAAGAAAAAATTCTAGTGACAGGAGGCTCAAAATGTTTTTTGACAATTTGGCAAATGGTCGCGATTGAGAACAAGTTTATTAACATGTATGTCAGGAATATTTTGTACGGACATACACAGCCGATACTCTGTGTTGTTTGCTCTTCCGATTTCCATATCATTGTTTCTGGTTCGGCTGATAAAACAGCAATCATTTGGGATTTGAATGATTTTTCCTGTTTGTATAAATTGGACGGTTGCGATGGCCCAATTTCAACAATTGCAATTAACAAAAGCAATGGCGACATCTTAACGTTCGATTCATGTTCGAATTCTCAGAAAAAAATCAATTCGTTAAAGTTGTGGACAATCAACGGTCGACTCATAAAAAAAGTGGAACTTGAAGAACAAGAACTTGTCAAATCTGCTGTTTTTACTAATGGAAATGTCGGTGTTTTTCAGAATGTCGTTTTGACGGGAATGTATTCGGGCAAAATATTTGCTTGGGATTCTTTTGATTTGTCTTTTATTTGTTGTTTTAAAACAACTCATAATTCTCCTGTAACTGCTTTATTTGTAACTGATACTTTGGAAAATATGTATTCTGGAGATGAAAATGGCAATTGTTTTCAATGGAATTTATCTAAGATTTAATTTAAGATTAAAATTTAAATAAATAAATAAATAAAAGGATTGATTTATTTTAATATTTTTTAAAATAAATTTTTTTTCTTTTTTTCTTTTTTCATTTTTTTTCTTTTAAAAATTTTTAAAAATGCAAAAGAAATTTGATTTTGATTTGCTTTCTGATACAATTAAAAAAGAATTATTTGATAAAATTATTAAAGAAGAAGGTTTTCTACACAAAAATAGATTTCAAATTTGGTTAGAATTAACAATTTATCAACAAGATTTTATGAATGAAATTTATGAATCGCTTGTTTATTGTAAAAATGAATATGCCTCTAAAATTCAAAAAGATTCAAAAAGAAGTATTTCTGCTGAAATTTTAGAGCAAATTAAAGCCAATGCAAAAATAAAAGCAAATTTAAATTTACAACAAAATTTAGATGAAAATTTACAACAAAATTTAAATGAAAATTTACAACCGAATTTAAATGAAAATCAAAATCAAAATCAAAATCAAAATCAAAATCAAAATCAAAAAGAAAAGAAAATCAAAATCAAAATCAAAATGAAAATTTAAATGAAAATTTCAAAATCAAAATCAAAATCAAAATCAAAATCAAAATCAAAATCAAAATCAAAATCAAAATCAAAATCAAAATCAAAATCAAAATCAAAATCAAAATCAAAATCAAAATCAAAATCAAATTCAAATTGAAGATGAAAAAGAAATAATTCTAGAAACAAAAACATCAATTATAAGAAGTTTAGAAAGAGTTTTACTCGCATATTCATCATACAATGAACAAATTGGATATTGCCAAGGATTAAATTACATTTCATCACTATTAGTTTTTAGTTATATGGAAAAAGGAAATTTATCAACAGATCAAATTGAACATCGAGTATTTTGGCTCTTAGATTTTTTAATGCAAAAATATTCTTTACAGAATTTATATCATCAAAAACTCCCTCTTTTATCAGAATCAATAACATTCATAAGAGATCAAGCATCGAAATATTTCCCTCAATTACGTCCTTATTTGAATGATGGAGTTGGACAAGTATTTTTTCATGGAATTATTATGGATTGTTTAATCACTTGTTTTTCTCATTTGTTTCCTTTGAAAACTTCTTTGTTTATTTTGGATTTGATTTTTCTTGGTGTTCCAAATACTCTTCTTATTTCTTCATTAGCACTTTGTTCTTTAATTCAAGAAGAATTATTTGAGAGTGATTTTCCTCCTCCAAAAAATGAAATTCAATGGAGTCAATTTAATTCTCGTTTACTTTCAAAATTCAAGTTCTTTTTTCCAGAAAGAATCATTATTTTTCTTCGTATTTTTTATCCGGATTCACAGATTTCTTTTTTTCCTTCTATAGATTTTTTTCGAACTGATACTATTCAATTGATTTTTGCAAAATTAATGCAAGAACAAGTTCAAACACCAAATAAAGTGTTTAAACTCAAATCCAAAAATACAAGAAATAAAAATCAAAATCAAAATCAAAATCAAAATCAAAATCAAAATCAAAATCAAAATCAAAATCAAAATCAAAAATCAAAATCAAAATCAAAAACAAATCAAAAACAAAAACAAAATCAAAAACAAAAACAAAATAAAAAACAAAAACAAAATAAAATAAAAAAAAACAAAATAAAATACAAAATCAAAAAATAAAATAAAAAATACAAAAAACAAAAATAAAATACAAAAAATCAAATCAAAATCAAAACAAAAAAATCAAAAACAAGAATCAAAATCAAAATCAAAATCAAAAATCAAAAATCAAAATACAAAAAGAAAATCAAAATCAAAAACAAAATCAAAATCAAAATAAAAAACAGAATCAAAAATCAAAATCAAATCAAAATCAAAAACAAAATCAAATCAAAAACAAAAATCAAAATCAAAAATCAAAATCAAAATCAAAAATTGAAAATCAGAATCAAATTGAAATTGAAATTCAAAATCAGAATCAGAAACAAAATCAGAATCAAAAACAAAATCAAAATCAGAAACAAAATCAAAAACAGAATCAAATTGAAATTGAAATTCAAAATCAAAATCAAATTGAAAATCAAAATCAAATTCAAAATCAAAATCAAAATCAAAATCAAAATCAAAATGAAAATCAAAATCAAAATCAAAAACAGAATCAAATTGAAAATCAAAATCAAAATCAAATTCAAAATCAAAATCAAAATCAAAATCAAAATCAAAATCAAAATCAAAATCAAAATCAAAATCAAAATCAAAATCAAAATCAAAATCAAAATAAAAATCAAAATCAAAATCAAAATCAAAATCAAAATCAAATTCAAAATCAAATTCAAAATCAAAAACAAAAACAGAATCAAATTGAAAATCAAAATCAAATTGAAAATCAAAATGAAAATCAAATAAATAGTGAAAAAAAAAATCACAAAAAACATCATAAACATCATAAACATCATAAACATCATAAAAAACATCATAAAAAACATCATAAAAAACATGAAAAAAATTTAAATTAAACTAAATTAAAATAAAATTAAATTGAAATGAATTGAAATAAATTTTTCTTTTTTGATTTAAAAAGAATTTATTAATAAAAGAAAATTTTTTTTTTCTTTAAGAATTTCTAGTAAAAGTTTCATAAGAAAGCCATTCAAAATAAACGAAAACAAAAACAGTATGAACAATAAAGGTAATAAGGAAAGTATAATACCAATCATTATGAAAAAATTCAAATAAGAAATCTGGATCTTTTGGTTCTGGAATAATTTTTACTATAAGTGAATAAATAATAAAAGTAAATCCTAAAATTGAACACGCTAATATAAAATATCCTCTTGCAACAACATGATGAACTGGTTTTCCATATTGAATTGTTGGTCCTGTTTTAAAAATATGTTTTTGATTATACATTTTTAAACCAAATCAAAAAATGAAAAAATGAAAAAATGAAAAAATCAAAAAATGAAAAAATCAAAAAATGAAAAAATGAAAAAATGAAAAAATGAATTTCTTTTTCTTTATTCTTTCTGTTTTAAATTTAATTATTAATTTAATTATTAATATAATTATAAATTTAATTATTAATTTAATTATAAATTTAATTATAAATTTAATTATAAATTTAATTATAAATTTGATTATAAATTTAATTATATATTTAATTATATGTTTAATTATAAATTTAATTATAAATATAAAATTTTTCATTATAAATATAATTATAAATTTAATTATAAATTTAATTATTAATTTAATTATAAATTTATTTATAAATATAATTATAAATATAATTATTAATTTAATTATAAATATAATTATAAATTTTATGAAAAATTTATAAATCTAAATTTTGGTTCTAAATAATTATAAATTTAATGATAAATTTAATTATTAATTTAATTATAAATTTAATTATAAATATAATTATAAAATTTCATTATAAAAATATAATTATGAATTTAATTATAAATTTAATTATGGGTTTAATTATTAATTTAATTATTAATTTTAATTATAAATTTAATTAAAATTTAAATAAAAATTTAATTAAAAATTTTAAATGAAAAAATTATAAATTTAATTATAGTCTTTTTATTTATAAATATAATTATAAATTTAATTATAAATTTAATTATAAATTTAATTATAAATTTAATTATAAATTTCATTATAAATTTAATTATAAATTTAATTATAAATTTAATTATAAATTTAATTATAAATTTAATTATAAATTTCATTATAAATTTAATTATAAATTTAATTATAAATTTAATTATAAATTTCTTTAATTATAAATTTAATTATAAATTTAATTATTATAAATTTTAATATTTTTAATTATAAATTTAATTATAAATTTAATTATAAATTTAATTAAATTTAATTATAAATTTAATTATAAATTTAATTATAAATTTAATTATATATTTAATTATTAATTTAATTATAAATTTTATTATAAATTTTAATTATAAATTTAATTATAAATTTAATTATTAATTTAATTATTAATTTAATTTTAAATTTCATTATAAATTTCATTATAAATTTAATTATTAAAATTTAATTATAAATTTAATTATAAATTTAATTATTAATTTAATTATAAATTTAATTATAAATTTAATTAATTTAATTATAAATATAATTATAAATTTTGTTTTAAATTTAATGATAAATTTAATTATAAATTTAATTATAAATTTAATTATAAATATAATTATAAATTTTGTTTTAAATTTAATGATAAATTTAATTATAAATTTAATTATAAATTTAATTATAAATTTAATTATAAATTTAATTATAAATTTAATTATAAATTTAATTATAAATTTGATTATAAATTTAATTATAAATTTAATTATTAATTTAATTATAAATTTAATTATAATTTTAATTATTAATTTAATTATAAATTGTTTTAAATTTAATTATTAATTTTGAAATAATTTAAATATAAATTTAATTATTAATTTAATTATAAATATAATTATAAATTTTGTTTTAAATTTAATTATAAATTTCTGTTTTGAATTTCTGTTTTAAATTTCATTTTTTTTCGTTTTGAAAAATAACTTTTCCAAATTTAATAACTTTGTCAATAATTGAATCTGAAGTTAATTCATATATAATATGTTGCCATAATTTGTTATTTAAAATAATAAAATCAGCAAATTTTCCAATTTCAATTGAACCATGAGTTTCACTTTTTCCTAAAGAATAAGCAGCATTTAAAGTTGTTGCAACAAGACTTTCTTCCATTGTCATTCTTAATTGAACGCATCCTAAATGCATTACAAATGGAATTGATGTGCAAGGAGCCTATTATTTTACAATTAAAATTAATTATTAATTTAATTATAAATTTAATTATAAATTTAATTATAAATTTAATTATAAATTTAATTATTAATTTAATTATAAATTTAATTATTAATTTAATTATAAATTTAATTATTAATTTAATTATAAATTTTGAAATAATTTAATTATAAATTTTGAATTAATTTAATTATAAATTTAATTATAAATTTAATTATTAATTTAATTATTAATTTAATTATAAATTTAATTATATATTTAATTATTAATTTAATTATATATTTAATTATAAATTTAATTATAAATTTTATTATTAATTTAATTATAAATTTTGTTTTAAATTTTGAAATAATTTAATTATTAATTTTGAATTAATTTAATTATAAATTTAATTATAAATTTAATTATTAATATAATTATAAATTTAATTATAAATTTAATTATAAATTTAATTATAAATTTAATTATAAATTTAATTATAAATTTAATTATAAATTTAATTATAAATTTAATTATAAATTTAATTATAAATTTAATTATTAATTTTGAAATAATTTAATTATAAATTTAATTATAAATTTAATTATTAATTTAATTATAAATATAATTATTAATTTAATTATAAATTTTATTATTAATTTAATTATAAATTTTGAAATAATTTAATTATAAATTTAATTATAAATTTAATTATAAATTTAATTATAAATTTAATTATTAATTTTGAATTAATTTAATTATAAATTTAATTATAAATTTAATTATTAATTTAATTATTAATTTAATTATTAATTTTGAAATAATTTAATTATTAATTTTGTTTTAAATTTTGAAATAATTTAATTATAAATTTTGAAATAATTTAATTATAAATTTTGAAATAATTTAATTATAAATTTAATTATTAATTTAATTATAAATTTAATTATTAATTTAATTATAAATTTAATTATTAATTTAATTATAAATTTAATTATTAATTTAATTATTAATTTTGAAATAATTTAATTATTAATTTTGAAATAATTTATTTATAAATTTAATTATAAATTTAATTATAAATTTTGTTTTAAATTTAATTATAAATTTTGAAATAATCTACATTTGGATTAAAATCAGAAGCAAGAGAAATAATAACATTCTTTGAAATCATTTCTCGAGCTGGAGCTTGTTCCAACCTTAAAATATAACCAGTTGTTGGAAGTAAAACACCTGAAGTTTTTGATTTTGCAATTGCTTTAATTCCTTCTTTATCAATTTTTTCAAGATGACTAATTCCAATAGCTTCTAATTCACTTGCTAATTGAGCTCCTTTTATAGGATTAAGTTCATCTCCATGAAAATTAATTTTTAATCCTAATTTTTTTCCTTCTTCAAGAATTGCTTTTGATTCTTTAATTCCAAAAACTCCTTTTTCACAAAAAACATCAATTAATTCTGGAAATAATTCTTTTTTATCCATTAATTCTTTTAATTTTGGAATTTGTTCTGAAATGACATTTTCTGTATATTTTTCAATTGTTGAATCTTTTGGAATTGAATGTGCTAAAAATGTTGAAACAATTTCTATTGGATGAATTTTCTTAGCTTTTTCAATAACTTTAAGCATTTTCATTTCTGTTTCACAATTTAATCCATAACCTTTTTAATTTTAATTTTATAAATGAATTTTGATTTTAATTTTTAATTTCAATTTTAATTTTAATTTTAATTTTAATTTTAATTTTAATTTTAATTTTAATTTTAAATTTAATATTTTAATTTTAATTTTGATTTTAATTTTATAAATGAATTTTAATTTTAATTTTAATTTTAATTTTAATTTTAATTTTAATTTTAATTTTAATTTTAATTTTAATTTTAATTTTAATTTTAATTTTAATTTTAATTTTAATTTTTATTTTTATAAATTAATTTTAATTTTAAGAATATTAACCGCTTTTTGCTTCAACAAGTGTTGTTCCTGATCTCATCATTTGATTAAGTCTGGGAATTAATAATTCTAATAATTCTTCTTCTGAACTTTCTCTTGTATGATTTACTGTAAAACCAATTCCTCCTCCTTGTTTATGAATTTCCATATAAGTTGCTCCATTTAATTTCATTGCAAATTCATGACATCTATCACCACTCCAAACTGGATGAGTATGACAATCAATAAACCCTTTTCCACAAAATAAATTTTAATTCAATTTTAATTTTAATTATAATTTTAAATTTAATTTTAATTTTAATTTTAATTTTAAATTTAAATTTAATTTTAATTTATATTTTAATTTTAATTTTGATTTGAATTTTAATTTTAATTTTAATTTTAATTTTAATTTTAATTTTAATTTTAATTTTATAAATGAATTTCAATTTTAATTTTAATTTTAATTTTAGTTTTAAATTGAATTTTAATTTTAATTTTAATTTTAATTTTAATTTTAATTCAAATTTTAATTTTAATTTTGATTTTAATTTTGATTTTAAATTTTAATTTTAATTTTAATTTTAATTTTAATTTTGATTTTAATTTTAAAAGTTATAATTACCTGGAATAACAGATTTTCCTTTTGCATCAATTTCTTGTTCAAAAGTATGTTCTAAATATTTTTTTTCCATCTCATCAGAATTTCCAATATCTTCAATTTTACCTTCTTTATTAACAATAATTGTCATATTTTCACTAATATTAACATTTTTCATATCATCTCCAATTTTATATTTTTGAAAAGTGTTTGAAACTTGAACTAATTGAGAAATATTTTTAATTCTTAATAAATGTTGTTTTGACATTGATTTTGACATTGATTTTGATTTTGACTTTGATTTTGATTTTGAAAATTAAAATTAAAAAAATGAAAAAAATTTTTTTGCTTTTCATTTTTTTTCTTTTTAAAAAAAAAATATAAATAAAAAAAAATGAACCAAAATTTTATCCGAATTAAACTTTCAATTTCTTCAGAAAATCAACAAATTCCTCAAATAAAAATTTTGGAAATTAATCAACAAAATCAAAACCTTTTTCATTTTATTAAAATTCATCTTCCAATTGATTTTAAAGAAGAAAATTGTAAAATGTTTTTAAATGGTTTCCAAATTACAAATTCATCCACAACATCCATTTTAAGAGAATCAGATCAATTATCAATAGAAAGAATTTTTACAAAACAAGAGAAGAAAATCATCAAAAAGAAAAATGCGCAAAAACGCCGTCGAAAACGATGGTTATCAAAACAAAAATTTAAGAAAATTGAAATGAATAAACAAAATTTAAAAGAAAATGATCAAAATTTTATCGAAAAAGAGCAAAATAAACAACAAGAAAATTCCAATGAAAATCAAGGAAACATTTCAGGAAAAATCATTTCATTTTCTCTTCATAATATAAATCAAAATGGAAATTTGGAAAAAATTAATCTTGAAGGAATTGTTTTAGAAGAAAATGAAAATGAAAATGAAAATAATTTACTTATTTATCCTTTAATTATTCCAAAAATTCTCATTAGTTTTAAACAACGTTTTCCAAGAGAATTTGTTCATAATATTCAAATAATAAGAATTGCAAATTTAGAAGAATTATTAATTGCAAAAAAATGGCAATTTGAAAATTAAAAAATAATTTTGTTTGTAAAATAGTTTTTTTTGTTTTTTTTTTTTTAAATTTAGATTTATTTTTTTTGTTAGTTCAAGTTATTTCATTTTATTTTGGAAATTCAAAAAAAATTTCTTTTAAAAATATTATTCTTCTTTTTTTTGTTGTTGTTCTTTTCTTATTTCTTTTTAGGTTTAAGAGATTTTGTTTTTGATTTTTGTATTCTTCTACTTTTAGGAAAAAAAACTTCCAAAAAATTTCCAATAATTCCAACATTATAAATATTTTTCAAATTATTAGGATCTAAAGGAACAACGTTATTAAGATTATCTTCATTTTTAGATTTTTTTCTTTTTTTTGAATTTTTAGATTTTTGAGGAGAAACCAAGTTTGTATTTACCATTAAAACTTTATTTTCTGAAGCTAATTGTTGAAGAAATTGTTTGAATTCACTAAATTTAAAACTTTCAACAGTTGTTGTATTTTTGGAAATTAAATATAAATGATAAAGTGTGAAAGCAAAAACAACAATAGCCATTAATGTAACTAATAAAAATAGTCCTGAAATTGTTCTGTAATTTTCCAACAAAAACTTTAAGAAAATTTTGAAAATTTTGAATAAATATTTATATTGAATATTTTGAATATATATTTTGAATATATTGAATATTTATTTTGAATATTTATTTTAAATATTTATTTTGAATATTTATTTTAAATATTTATTTTGAATAATTTGAATATTTTAAATATTTATTTTGAATATTTTAAATATTTATTTTAAATATTTATTTTGAATATTTTAAATATTTATTTTTAAATATTTATTTTGAATATTTTAAATATTTATTTTAAATATTTTGAATATTTATTTTGAATAATTTGAATAATTATTTTAAATATTTATTTTGAATATTTATTTTAAATATTTATTTTAAATATTTATTTTAAAATATTTTATTTTAAATATTTCAATCTTAAATCTTTAAATATTTTGGTTTTTAAATCTTTTTTTTTAAAATTTTAAAATATTTATTTTAATCTGATATTTGTTGAACAAAAATATTTATTTTCAAAATTTTCCATTTTAAAATATTTATTTTTGAATATTTAAATATTTAAAAATATTTAATAAATATTTATTTTTAAAAATTTATATTGAATATTTGTTTTTTAAATATTTTGAAAATTTTAAATATTTATTTTAAACTCTTTAAATATTTATTTAAATATTTTAAATATTTATTTTGAATATTTATTTTGAATATTTTTGAATATTTATTTTTGAATATTTATTTTATATTAAATATTTTATTTTTGAATATTTATTTTTAAATATTTTGAATAATATTTATTTTTGAATATTTATTTTGAATATATTAAATATTTATTTTGAATATTTATTTTTAAATATTTTAAATATTTTGAATATTTATCTTAAATATTTATTTTTGAATATTTAAATATTTAATTTTGAATATTTATTTTAAATATTTTGAATATTTATTTTAAATATTTTAAATATTTTGAATATTTATTTTGAATATTTATTTTAAATATTTTGAATATATTGAATATTTTGAATATTTATTTTAAATATTTTGAATATTTTGAATATTTTGAATATTTTGAATATTTTGAATATTTTGAATATTTTGAATAATTTGAATAATTTTATTCTTAATACTTCAATATAATCTTGAAGTTTTGGTTTATCTTTTAAAGAATCTTCATATTCTGATATTTGTTGAACAAAAAATTGACTTTCATAAATTTTCCAGGAAAGAATTTTAAACATAAAATATGAACCATAAACACACATTGCAAAATTACTGAATAAAAATAAAATAAAATATCGATAATTAAGTTCTCCTATTGAATTTGCTACCCAACCACAATAATGATCATATCTTGCAATACATTTATTTAAAAATCTACAATGTTTTGATCTTGCTGGTCTGAATTATTATAATATTAATATTAATATTAATTTTAATTTTAATTTTAATTTTAATAATAAATAAACAAATAAATAATACTTTGGTAATTTGCAAGTTGAGCATTCTTTTGGTAAATAAATCATATAATCATAAGGATAAAGTTTTAAATAATTATTAACATTTTCAGAAGTAATTATTCCTGGATCACTGTAAACGCAAATAAGAAAACTTCCAAAAACAAGAGACAAAATAATAATTAAATAGAAGCTAAAAAAAATTTTCAACAAAGAAAGAAAAATTTTAAAATAATTTTAATAAATTATAAAATTTTAATTATAATTTTTATAATAAATTTTAAAATAATTTTTATAATAATTTTATAATAAATTTTATAATAAATTTTATAATAAATTTTATAATAAATTTTATAATAAATTTTATAATAAATTTTATAATAAATTTTATAATAATTAAATAAATTTTTTTATAATAAATTTTATAATAAATTTAATAATAATTTTAACTAATTTTTAATAATAAATTTAATAATAAATTTAATAATAAATTTTTATAATAAATTTTATAATAATTTTAATAATAATTTTTTATAATAATTTAATAATAATTTTTATATAATAAATTTTATAATAAATTTTATAATAAATTTTAATAATAATTTTTTAATAAATTTTTATAATAATTTTTATAAATAATTTTTATAATAATTTTTATAATAAATTTTATAATAAATTTAATAATAAATTTTTATAATAAATTTTATAATAATTTTTTATAATAAATTTTAAAAATAATTTAATAATAAATTTTTATAATAAATTTTATAATAAATTTTAATAATAATTTTAATAATTAATTTTATAATAAATTTAATAATAAATTTTATAATAAATTTTTATAATAAATTTAATAATAAATTTTAAAATAATTTTTATAATAAATTTAATAATAAATTAATAATAATTTAATAATAATTTTATAATAAATTTAATAATAATTTTTTAATAATAATTTTAATAATAATTTTAATAATAATTTTTTATAATAATTTTTATAATAATTTTATAATAATTTTTATAATAATTTTATAATAAATTTTATAATAATTTTTATAATAAATTTAATAATAATTTTTATAATAAATTTTATAATAAATTTTATAATAAAATTTTATAATAAATTTTTATAATAAATTTTAATAATTTTATAATAAATTTTATAATAATTTTATAATAATTTTTATAATAAATTTTATAATAAATTTAATAATAATTTTATAATAAATTTTAAAATAATTTAATTATAAATTTAATAATAATTTAATAATAATTTTTATAATAATTTTTATAATAATTTTTTATAATAATTTTTAATAATAATTTTATAATAATTTTTAAAATAATTTTTTATAATAAATTTTATAATAAATTTAATAATAAATTTTATAATAAATTTTATAATAAATTTTATAATAAATTTTATAATAAATTTTTATAATAAATTTTTATAATAATAAATTTTATAATAATTTTTATAATAATTTTTATAATAAATTTTATAATAAATTTTGTAATAAATTTTATAATAATTTTTATAATAAATTTTATAATAAATTTTTATAATAAATTTTATAATAATTTTTTTTAATAATTTTTTAATAATAATTTTATAATAAATTTTATAATAAATTTTATAATAAATTTAATAATAATTTTAATAATAATTTTAATAATAATTTTAATAATAATTTTAATAATAATTTTAATAATAAATTTAATAATAAATTTAATAATAAATTTAATAATAAATTTTATAATAAATTTAATAATAAATTTTATAATAAATTTTAAAATAATTTTTATAATAAATTTTATAATAATTTTTATAATAAATTTTATAATAATTTTTATAATAAATTTAATAATTAATTTTATAATAAATTTTATAATAAAATTCATTTTGAATACATATGTAAATTTGAAAGAGTTGGACAAAAAAACATTTCTGGAAAAACAGAAATAAAAAAAATAGTTAAACCACCAAAAAGAACAACTAAATAAAATATCATTAAAAAAGGGTTCTTTGTTTGAAGAAAATAATGAGAAAAATTATCTAAACGAGTTTCCATTCTTTTTCCAAAACATTTTGTAATTAAAAGCCTAATAAAAAAATCAAATATAAAAATTCGATTCTTCAATTTAATTAAATTAAATTAAATTAAATTTTCTTTTACCTGAAATAAATAAATATTTTATAAGATAAAAATTGATAAAGAAAACCAATTATTCCATTTCGATGATAATCACTTTGTCCAAAAAGTAAAACATAAACAAAAAAAACAAGAAAAGAAGTATAACCAATTAAAAACCATTCAAGTTTTATCATTTCAAGAAAAAATGAAAAAGAAAAAATGAAAAAGAAAAAATGAAAAAAAATTTTAATTAATATCATCTAATTATCAACATTTTCTTTTTCTTTTTCTTTCTCTTCCGCAATAAAATTTTCCGATTTTATGTTCTCTTTTCTTTCCTCTTCTTCTTGATTATCTAAATCTTCACTAATCATGCAAATTCTAACAGGAAAATCAACCAACTTTGATTTGAATTTTTCAAAATGTTTTTCTTTAAACCCAAAAAAACGTTCTCCAAAAGAAACAAGAAACACATTTTGAATGAAAGGATGGAACCGAAAAGAATTTATGCAAGATTTCTTGGGCTCGTTATACTCAAAAACCTTATTTTCAGGGTTCGTAATGTCATAAATTAAAATTTTCGAATTTGTCGATCCAGTTCCTAAAAAATTACCATAACAATCAATATCAAAAGAGATTCTTTGGTTTGTTCTTGATTCCCGAAATAACGAATAAACAGGTTTATTTGGCTGGCGAATATCAAAGCAATAAATTTGATCTTCCATTCTTGATCCAGTAAAAATAAAATTCCCACATTTTGAAAATTTGATTTCTGTTATTCCTTTTTTATTCCCATTTCCAAGAAGGCAAACCAAGGTGTTGTTCTTGATGGAATAGCAGGAAACATTCCCTGAAAACGTTCCCACTGCATACACACTTGCGTTGAATGGAGTATGAACGATTTTCGAAATTATTCCTTTTTGATGTTTTTTAGTTGAAAATTTTTGAATTGGATCAAAATTATTTAAAATATCAAATATTTGGATATTGTTCTTGAACCCACAATAAATCTTATCCCCAGCGGAAGAAAAAGCAAGAGCACTTGGTCCTGCAAATTCAAAAAATTGGTTTTTCGTGTGTATTGTTTGCTTGATTTTGCCAGTATATGCGTCCCACATGTGAACTGGCGAATTTTTACAACTTGAAATAAAATAACATGTTTTTGGATCAAGTGAATTCATTTGTGGATTCCATTCCATACTCGTGATTCCTTCAGATTCCTTGAATGTTAACGCAGCTTTTTTTTGCTCTTCATTATTTGGTTCGTTTTTTTCTTGGATTTCATACAATTTCATTTCTCTTGATTCTAAATTTACTAAAATACATGATCCATCTGGTGACCATATTGCATTGCGTGGGAAATTGTTTATTTTCTTGTTGATTGCTGGGAATTCATCCTGTGAGATTTGATATAATACTTTTAATTTTTTCATTTGTTTAAAACCAAATTTTTAAAGAAAAGAAAAAATGAAATTTTAAAAAAGAAGAAAAAAAATTTTTTTTGTTTGTTTGTTCCACTTTTTTTTTAATTAAAAAAGCAAAAAAAAAATTTTTTTTCTCTTTCTTGATCAAATTTTAATTGATTGATTATTAAATTAAATTAAATTAAATTAAATTAAATTAGGTTAATTTGAATTTTCTTTTGATCCTTTTTTAACATCAATTGAATCAATTAAAGGAATCATATCTTTCCATAATTCAGTCATTTGTTCACTAATATCAATTTGGGATTGAACATAATTTTCAAGATTTGATTTAAAATCAGAAGAAAGAGAATATCTAAAATTCTCCATTTCGGCAAGAATTGCCAATTCAAATTTGGCATCAAGTTTTGTTGTTTTTTCAAGTTTTTCACCTTCAATTGAAATTTTTTGGAAATTTTTAGATGTGCTTGTTTGTAATTTTTGATAAGTTTGTGTAACAAGTTCTTTTTGTGCTTTAATTCTATCTTTTTGTTTCCAAACATCATCAAAAGCGGAAAATATCCCAAAATATTCATTAAAGAAATCGCATATTAAATCATTTGGAATTCTCAAGTCATTTTCATATATTTTATAAAGTTTATAAAGACATGATGATAATCCAACTAGTGAATTTGAAATTGCTGCTATTGTATTAATTGTATCTTCATCTAAATTTTCTTTTGTTCTCCAATCCAAGCCTATTTTACTAAATCCAGTAACTTTTGAAGCCAAATCTGAGAATATTACTGATAATTCTAAAAAAATGGAGCAAAATATTTCATTTTAATTTTTTCCGTTTAAATTTAAATTAAAATTATTTTTTTTTTTAAATTCAATATCAACCTTTATATTTTGTAGTTTGTGAATTAAATCCTGATCTCAATTCTTTGAATTGATTTTCAAGATTTTGAAGAAATAATCCAAATTTTTCAATTGAAATTTTATAAGTTGTATTTGCAATTGAAACTGCAGATTCAAATTCATTTTCAAAATCAAATTTATTTGACTCTTTAATTTCAACTTCTATTCCAATAAAATCTTTAAATAAATCAGAAGTTCCTAAAATTGGATGAGAAGCAATTCTATTCAAAAATATTGCTAAAATTTTATCAGGAGAATCTAAAACATCCAAAAAATTTTTTCACATTTTAAATTCTTTTAAATTTTTTCATTTTGAATTTTTGAATTATAATTCGTTTACCATTCTTCTTAATATTAACAAGAGAAGGAATAGCACAACTTTGGAATTGTTCTGATAATTGATCTCTAAAAGTTCTGAATTGGAAAAAAGTTCTTTCAACTGTATATTCTTGTGACTAAAAAAAAATTAATTATAATTGATTAAATGATTGATTAAATGAAATTCTTTTAAATTTACACTTGAAACAACTAAAAATTTCATTTTGTCTAGTTTTCCTCCAGATTTTGAATTTGATGGTAATAAACTGACTTCAAATTTTAAAGGAACAAATTTTTCATCTAATTTCCAAACAAAATTTTCCTGAGAATTTGATTTTAAAATTAAATAAAAAGAAAGAAAATATTTTGTTTGAATTTTACATCCAAAAAATATTTTGCTTGTGTTTGAAATTCAATAGGAATTGGAGGTAAATCTTGCTCTAAAATTGGTTCAAAATTTTGTGTAAAGTCTTCAGCAATAATTTTAGGAGGAGGAGGTAATGATTCATCAAAAAATTCATAATTATTTTGATTTTCAATTTGATTTTCATCTTGAAATTCGTAATTATTTTCATTTTGATTTTCATTTTCAATTTGATTTTCATTTTCAATTTCGATTTTCATTTTCATCTTCAATTTGATTTTCATCTTGAAATTCATAATTATTTTCAATTTGATTTTCATTTTCAATTTGATTTTCAATTTGATTTTCTTCAATATTAATTGGTGGATTTTCTTGTTTTGGAATCGGTTTTGTTTTGGGATTTGGAAATGCTTGTGATGTAATTTGTTTTTTTCTATTCATGTTTGGTTTAGGATTTTTTGGAAGTGGTGGTTTTGAGTTTTTAATTTGTCTTATTGATAAAGGTTTTGGAACTGGTTTTGGTGGTATATTTGTTTGATTTTGTGAATCTAATTTTTAATTTTAATATTAATTTTAATTTTAATTTTAATTTTAATTTTGATTTTAATTTTAAATTTGATTTTAGTTTTAATTTAATTTTTAATTTTAATTTTAATTTTAATTTTAATTTTAATTTTAATTTTTAATTTGAATTTTGATTTTTAATTTAATTTAATTTTAATTTTAAATTTAATTTTAATTTTAATTTTAATTTTTAATTTTAATTTTAATTTTAATTTTAATTTTAATTTTAATTTTAATTTTAATTTTAATTTTTTTAATTTTAATTTTTAATTTTAATTTTTAATTTTTAATTTTTAATTTTTAAATTTAATTTTGAATTTTAATTTTTAATTTTGAATTTAATTTTTATTTTAATTTTAATTTTGATTTTAAAATTTAATTTTAATTTTAATTTTAATTTTAATTTTAATTTTAATTTTAATTTTAATTTTGATTTTTAATTTTAAATTTTAATTTTAAATTTTTAATTTTAATTTTAATTTTTTAATTTTAAAATTTTAAATTTTAATTTTAATTTTTAATTTTAATTTTAATTTTTGATTTTAATTTTAATTTTAATTTTAAACCCACCAATTAATTTTAAAATTTAATTTTAATTTTAATTTTAATTTTAATTTTAAATTTAAATTTAAATTTAATTTTAATTTTAATTTTAAATTTAATTTTGATTTTAATTTGAATTTTAATTTTAATTTTAATTTTAATTTTAATTTAAATTTTAATTTTAATTTTAAATTCTAAATGAATCATTGAAACAATTTGTTTTTGTTTACTTAAGTTTTCAGTTTCAATTTTAGAAGAATCAAATGATATAAAACTATTAGAAATAAAAAGGGAAAAAAAATTTTTTTATTAAAAGGAAAGGAAATTAGTTTTTTATTAAAATTTATTTTGCTTACTTTTTTGGAATAAGTCCTGGTTGTGATTTTTCAATATATCCAACCCACCAATTATAATTATTATCAATAATTGTAATTTTATCATTTTTTTTAAATGCTAATTCTTTATCGTCTTGTGGAATCCAATCTGCTATTGCTAAAACTTCAAAAGGTTCTAATTTTTTTGTAGTCATTATTAAAATAAAAGAAAGAAAAAAAAATGAAAAAAAAAATGAAAAAAAAAATTTTGATTTTTATTTGATTTTTATTTAGATTGATAATTAAATTGAATATTAAATTGAATTGAATATTGAATTAAATTAAATATTGAATTGAATATTAAATTGAATATTAAATTGAATTGAATTGAATATTGAATTGAATATTGAATTGAATATTGAATTGAATTGAATTGGAAATTAAATATTGAATTAAATATTAAATTGAATATTGAATATTGAATATTGAATTGAATATTAAATATTGAATTGTATTGAATTGAATTGAATTGAATATTGAATTAAATTAAATATTGAATTGAATATTGAATTGAATTGAATTGAATATTAAATATTGAATTGAATTGAATTGAATATTGGATTAAATATTGAATTGAATTGAATATTGAATATTGAATATTAAATATTGGAATTGAATATTGAATTAAATTGAATAATTGAAATTGAATATTGAATATTGAATAATGATTGAATATTGAATATTGAATATTGAATTGAATATTGAAATGAATAAATTGAAATATGAATTGAATTGAAATATTGAATATTAATTGAATATTGAATCGAATATTGAATTGAATAATGAATTGAATTGAATTGGATTGAATTGAATATTGAATTGAATTGAATATTGAATTGAATATCGAATTGAATATTGAATTGAATTGAATTGAATTGAATTGAATATTGAATTGAATTGAATTGAATTGAATTGAATATTAAATATTGAATTGAATTGAATTAATTTGATTTAATTTGATTTAATTTAAATATTTGATTTGATTTAATTTGATTTGATTTGATTTGATTTGATTTGTTTTGATTTGATTTGATTTGTTTTGTTTTGTTTTGTTTTGTAGTTTCATTTCAAATTTAATCCATTTTCAAAACAATCTTTCCTCGATTTGGCTCATTTTTGAAATTTTTATCAAGAGCTAAATAAAAATCATTAAATGAAACAACTTGAGTTTTAATTTTGAAATCAACTTGATGCAACATATCTTGACATAAAGAATTCAAACTGATAATTTGATCATTAGAATGAGTATTGAGCCATTGAGATAGCCAAAAACCAAATAACTTGAAATTTTGGAAAATTAATTTGGAAGGAGAAATAGAAACTTTAGATCCTCTTGCCATCCCTCCATATGTAACAATAGAAGAATCATTACCAAGTATTTTTGCGATCAAATCAACCCAAAAATCTCCAACACAATTTAAAAATAGTTTCGGTTTTTTTTGATTTTTAAATCCCCATTCTTGATTGAATTTCTTTCGAAAATTCTTAATATCTTTGAGTTCAATATCATTCGAAACAAAATCTGCGCCAATCGATTCAAGATAGTTTTTTGTTTCATTATATAAATTTGCATTTTTATAACGAATAAAATTTATAGTTTTAAATCCATAAAATTTTGCAATTTGAATAACTGATTGACCAACAGCAGAATTAGCCGCATTTTGCACAAGAAAATCACCTTTATTCAATGATTCAAACCCGGTTATTAATTTCATTGCTGTTCGAACAAGTCCCATATTTGACAATATAACTGGGTCAATTTTGGAAGAAATTTTAACTGCTTTTTCATAATTGATTTTCAAGTGAGTTCTCCAAGTTCCAATTGCTGGTCTTGTGGGAATAACATAATCCCCAATCTTGAATAAATTTTGATTCTTGACATCTTTTCCTATCTCAATAACTTCCCCGATACCTTCATTTCCTCCAATAGCGGGGAGCTTTGGTTTCAACGGATAAACTCCTTCAATTTGATTTAAATCTGCCGGATTTATTGGTGCCATTTTCATTTTAATTAGAATTTCATTGGGTTTCAATTCTTTTTTGATTTCTTCATTTCCTTCTTCAAATTTTAATACTTTTCTTGGATCTCCATGTTGATAATAAATTATTTGTTTATAATTTGAAATTGTTGAAAATAAAAATTTATTAAAAGAAGAAGTTGATTTTTTTTGATTAAAAAAAGAATAAGAAATCATTAATTAACAATTTAACAAATTAATTTAGAAAAAAATAAAAAATAAAAAATGAAAGAAAAAAGAAAAATCGGAAAAAAAAGCTTTTTCTTTTTTTTTTTAAATTCTAAATTTAATTTTTTTTTCCTTTTTTTTAAATTTTTAATTTTCATTTTTTTTTTCCGTTTTTTTTTTGATAAATTTTTAAAATGCTTACAATAAGACCTTCACTTATTATTATTCCATCAAAAAAAAGCAAATCACCAAAAATTGCAAAAAAACTTTCAAATTTTTTTACTGAAAAAAAACTAGGAGATGTCAAACAATTTTCAAATTCTTTTCAAAAAATTGAAGAACTTGCAAAAAAATCAAGAGAAATCACTTCTTATAAAAGCAACGATATTATTTTTGAGTAATTTTTTTTAAAGAAATATTTAAAAAAAAAAATCAATTTATTTTTTTTTCCGTTTTATTTTTTTTATTTACAAGATATGTCGGTTATTTAAATTTATTACAAAATAAATTATTACATCCTCGTTATGGTGGTGCAGAAAAGATCAAAATTAAATGGAAATGGAATTCATCCTTTGCGAATAGCACTTGTAAATATTTAATCAAATATTTAAATTAAATTAAATCAAATCAAATCAAATCAAATTAAATTAAATTAAATTAAATCAAATCAAATTAAATCAAATTAAATCAAATTAAATCAAATTAAATCAAATCAAATTAAATATTTAAATCAAATATTTAAATCAAATCAAATTAAATCAAATCAAATTAAACCAAATTAAATATTTAAATTAAATCAAATTAAATTAAATCAAATTAAATCAAATCAAATTAAATCAAATCAAATCAAATCAAATTTAATATTTAAATTAAATCAAATCAAATAAAATTAAATTAAATTAAATTAAATCAAATTAAATTAAATCAAATCAAATCAAATATTTAAATCAAATTAAATCAAATTAAATCAAATTAAATCAAATTAAATATTTAAATCAAATATTTAAATCAAATCAAATCAAATATTTAAATCAAATTAAATCAAATTAAATCAAATTAAATCAAATCAAATCAAATCAAATCAAATCAAATCAAATCAAATCAAATCAAATTAAATCAAATTAAATCAAATTAAATCAAATTAAATCAAATTAAATTAAATTAAATAAAATTAAATTAAATATTTAAATTAATTTTAATTCAAAAAGATTCTTCCCCAGATTTCGAATTCGAAAAAGCATCAATTTTATTTAATTATGCATCAATTTTAAGCCAAGCACCAATGACTTTATCTTATAGTGATGTTGCAGAACTTAAAGAAATTATGAGAATATTTTCACAAGCTTCAAAATGGTTTCTTTTTGTTAAAGAAATCACAAAGAAATTACCAGAATCAACATTTGATTTAAGTCCTGAGTTTTTAGATTTTTGTTCAACTATAATGCTTGCACAAGGTGAAGAAGCTATGTTTTCATGGTCAAAAAGAACAGGAAAATTTAAGTCTACTCCAACTGTTTTATCTCAAATTTGTGAACTTTATAAAAAAGCAATGAGATATGTGACAGCTTCTTTTAGTAAAAAATTGCCAACTGTACATTTAGAAATTAAAATCAAAATTAAAATCAAATTAAATTAAAATTTAAATTCAAAATTAAAATAAATTTATATTATTCCAGGAATTTTGGGATCACATTCAATCAAAACTTTTATTTTGGGATATATTAATGAATTTGGATTATTCAACTGATTCAACTCATAAAAAAAAAACTATCAAAAATGAAGAGAAAATTTCTAGACTTCGTTATGCAACTTCCAGATTAAAAGAATTCAAAAAAATTAAATCAAATTTTACTGAACTTAATGAAGCAATGAAAGATATTGAACCAGTTAAATATAATTTAAAATTAAATCAAAATCAAAATTAAAATCAAAATCAAATTTAAAATCAAAATTTAAAAATATTATATTAGAGATTAACAAATATGTTAGAAAAAGAAGAAAAAGAAGCAAAATTCATGTTAACTGAAATTCCAAGTTATAAAAATTTGAAAGCAATTCCTCCCAATCAATTAATTACACAACCATCAAAAGATGTCATTTTTTCTGAGTATATTAAAAATGAACCACTTGTTAATTTAGTTCCAATTTTTGTTATGAAATCAATTAAAAAATATTTTGATTCTTTGGAAAAGCAAATTCAAATGATTGAACAAAAATACAATAATTTGGAAAAAAACATTCAAGAATTTATCAATAATTCATTGTTTCAAGAAATTTCCATAATTTCTAATTCAGTACCTTTTATGAAAGATATAATAAGCAAAGTATAAAATAATCAAATTTAAAATTAAAATTAAAATTAAAATTAAAATTAAAATTAAAATTAAAATTAAAATTAAAATTAAAATTAAAATTAAAATTCAAAATCAAAATTAAAATTAAAATTAAAATTAAAATTAAAAATTAAAATTTAAAATTAAAATTAAAATTAAAATTAAAACTCAAAATTAAAATTAAAATTAAAATTTAAAATCAAAATTAAAATCAAAAATTAAACTAAAATTAAAATTAAAACTTAAAATTAAAATTAAAATTAAAATTAAAATTCAAAATTAAAATTCAAAAATCAAATTAAAATTAAAATTAAAATTAAAATTAAAATTAAAATTCAAAATTAAAAATTAAAATTAAAATTAAAATTAAAATTAAAATTAAAAATTAAAATTAAAATTAAAATTAAAATTAAAATTAAAATTAAAATTAAAATCAAATTAAAATTTAAAATTAAATTAAAATTAAAATTTAAAATTAAAATTAAAATCAAAATTAAAATTAAAATTAAAATTAAAATTAAAATTAAAATTAAAATTAAAATCAAAATTAAAATTAAAATTCATTTATAAAATTAAAATTAAAATTAAAATTCAAAATTAAAATTAAAATTAAAATCAAAATCAAAATTAAAATTAAAATTAAAATTAAAATTAAAAATCAAAAATTTAAAATTAAAATTTAAATTAAAATTAAAATTAAAATTAAAATCAAAATTAAAATTAAAATTAAAATTAAAATTAAAATTAAAATTAAAATTAAAATTAAAATTAAAATTAAAATTAAAATTTAAAATTAAAATTAAAATTAAAATTAAAATTAAAATTAAAATCAAAATTAAAATCAAAAATCAAAATTAAAATTAAAATTAAAATTAAAATTAAAATTAAAATTTAAAATTAAAATTAAAATTAAAATTAAAATTAAAATTAAAATTCAAAATTAAAATTCAAAATTGAATTTTAGAATGGAATGGAACAGATAAACAAATTATTTCAATATCAAAATCAATTAAGAGAAAAAATGCACTCACAATATTTTCAAGTTCAAAAAGAATTAAAACAATCGTAAATTTAAATCAAAAAGAAATTGATTTAATTTTAATTTTTAAATTATTACTTTAATATTTTCAAACAAAAAGTGAATTTTTTTCTTTTGTTCAAAAATTTGGGAACTTTTTAACTCAAGCAACAAATTCAGACCAAAAATTAGATATTTTTTTTAAAGCTCACCAACAAAAATTTGACCAAGTATTAACAATTGAATCGTATTTTTTTGATTCAAATACTATTAGCGATATTGAAGAATTCCAAAAATTAAGTGAAAATATTCAAGAAAATTCAGAAATTCAAAACATTATTCAAGAAATTAAAACAAAAAAAGAAAGTGATGAAGTTTTTGAATTTGTTAACTCAATTGAAGATCTTTCCCAATTTGATCCACAATTAGATCAAAGAAAAAATTCCATTTATTCATCACTTTTTTCTGATTTGGAAACTCAAATTAAGAAAAAGAATAAAGATCTAAATCTTTCACAACAAACTGCAAAAAAAATTCAATCTATTTACTCTTCAAATTCTGTTGATAATTTACCTCAAATGGTGAAATTGATTCAATTATTTGTGATGAAATTACAAGAATCCATCTCATTTTATTCCAGCTTTCAAGTATGAAAAAATTTTTTTAATCCAAAAAAAAAATTTTTAACATTTTTTTAACAAAAACAAAACCTTTTTTTAAATAGAAATCTTTTTCGATTTTTTACGAGCAATTAAATCAAAAAAAAAAATAATCTAAAACAAGAAATCAAAATTATTCGGAAAAAACAAAAAACAAAAACAAAAAAAAAAAAAACAAAAAGAAAGTTTAATAAAAAATTTATTTTTCATTTTTCATTTTTCATTTTTCATTTTTCATTTTTTTAAATTTAATTTTTTAAATGGAATTTGAACAAAATTTTCAACTTTTACCAAAAGTATTAAAAATATTAGAAAAAATTGAAAATAATTCAACAGTTGAAGTTGCAAAAGCTGTACAAATTTTTGATGAAAAAATTGAAAAATGCTTTTCTATTCTTGAAAGCAGTCCTGAACTTAAAATTACTCGTGAAGAACAATTAGAACTTTTAGATCAGAAAAAAAAAATTCTTCAAAAGAAAACTGAATTATGTGAAAAATATCAACATTTTCCAAAACTTTTGCAATTTATTTCTTGTACAAATTTTGCAACATTACCAAATGAAGCTGAAAATAATATGGAAATTGAAGAAAAGAATAATTCAAATTCAAATTTAAATTAAAATAAAAATAAATAAAAATAAAATATTTTTCATTTTTTCATTTTTTCATTTTCAAATTTCCGTTAATTTTTATTTTAATAATTTATTTATAAATAGAAAGTAAATTTATATTAATAATTTATTTAGAAATAGAAAATAAATTTATTTATAAATAGAAAGTAAATTTATTTTATTTATAAAATTTTTTTTTAAATTAAAATTATATTAATTATTTTATTTATAAATTGAAAGTAAATTTATATTAATAATTTATTTAGAAATACCAAATAAATTTATTTAGAAATAGAAAATAAATTTATATTAATAATTTATTTATAAATTGAAAATAAATTTATATTAATAATTTATTTAGAAATAAAAAGTAAATTTATATTAATAATTTATTTATAAATAGAAAAAGTAAATATAAATTTATATTAATAATTTAATTATAAAAATAGAAAGTAAATTTATATTAATAATTTATTTAGAAATTCGAAAGTAAATTTATATTATAAATTTATTTATAAAAAATTTAAAGTAAAATTATATTATTAATTTATTTAGAAATAGAAAATAAATTTATATTATTAAATTTATTTAGAAATGAAGGGAAAATTCATTTTTAAAAAAATTTATATTATTAATTTATTTAGAAATAGAAATTTAAATTAATTATTTATTTAAATAAATTGAAAATAAAATTTATATTTTATTAAATAGAAAATAAATTTTTAATTTATAAGGAAATAGAAAATAAAAATTTATTTATTTAATTTATTTAATTAGAAATAAAAAGTAAATTTATATTAATAATTTAATTAGAAATAGAAAATAAATTTATATTAATAATTTATTTATAAATTGAAAAATAAATTTATATTAATTTATTTAAAATAAAAAATAAATTTAAAATAAAAAAATAAATTTATATTATTAATTTATTTATAAATAGAAAATAAATTTATATTATTAATTTATTTATAAATAGAAAGTAAATTTATATTAATAATTTATTTATAAATAAAAAGTAAATTTATTTATAAATAGAAAATAAATTTATATTAATAATTTAATTAGAAATAGAAAATAAATTTGATTATAAAAGAGGTCTTTTTCCAATTTTTAAAAAATATAAAAAAAAATTAAAATAAAAATTAAAATAAAAAGATGTGGTGGCCGAGTGGTTAAGGCGATGTTTATATTCCTATTTCCCTTTGATCATTTAATTTATTAAATGGTCCGTCTTATAGGATTAACACTAGAAAGTCATTTTCCTTTGGAAGCGCGGGTTCGAATCCCGTCCACATCATTATTTTATTTATTTATTTTTATTTATTTTTATTTTTATTTTTATTAAAAAATTAAAACCAAATTTTTTTGTTAATTATTTTCGATTTCTTTCTCATTTTCATTAATTGATTTTGTTTGAGAGATTTGAGGTTGAGAATTTTCAATAATTTCTTCTTTTGGTTCATTTGAAACCTTTGCAAAATCTTCATCTTTTTGGTCAGCTTTAGTTTCTCTAAAGAAACGAGAATAAATTGTTCTTAAAAAAGTATAAGGAATAAATTCATCAAGTAAATCACGAGAGAAAATATTTGAATTATCAATAAATTTATCAAGAATCACAAACATATCACGAATTAAAACAGGTTTTTTAGGATCTTTATTGCGATCCACTTGAAGAATAACAAAAGAAGAAACTTCAATGAATTTTCTGAATTGATTTTTCAAATAAATTTCTCCTTCTTCTTCCAATTTTGTGATGTGTTTTCTTTGAACTGTAAATGGAATAACAAGGAGTTTTTTAATTGATTTAACAATGCAATGTGAGTTGTTTAAATGAGAATCAATATTTGGTAAATAATTTGCAAAAATCCATGTTGGACTTGCAAATAATATTCCGAATAAATAAGGTAAAAGTCCCCAATCTATTCCTGTTCCTGTTTGATTTGCTATCATAATTGCTTCTCGAAATGGATGATCTACTAATGAATTTGATAATAATCCACATGATTGTGCATAACAATCTATGTCTATAAATTCTTCTTTGGCTAATAAATTTTCGGGATACTTTTAATTTTAAATTTAATTTTATAAATGAATTTTAAATTTAATTTTAATTTTAATTTTAATTTTAATTTTATAAATGAATTTTAATTTTAATTTTAATTTTAATTTTAATTTTAATTTTAAATTTAATTTTAATTTTAATTTTAATTTTAATTTTATAAATGAATTTTAATTTTAATTTTAATTTTAATTTTAATTTTAATTTTATAAATGAATTTTAATTTTAAATTTAAATTTTAATTTAAATTTTAAAATTTAAAAAATTAATTTTAATTTTAAATTTAATTTTAATTTTAAATTGAATTTTAATTTTATAAATGAATTTTAATTTTAAATTTGATTTTAATTTTAATTTTAATTTTAATTTTAAATTTAATTTTATAAATGAATTTTAATTTTATAAATGAATTTTAATGATTTACTTGTGTGAATGCTAATTCAACATTTTCATAAATTAAAGAAGCATTGTTTTTTAATGATTTATGAAGTGCTTCATAAATTAATTCTCTTAATTGAAGAGTTGCACCAATATGAATTAAAAGATCAAGAATCTTTTCAATATTTGTAATTTTTTTAATAAATTCCCAAGATTTATCTAATTCATTATAACAAGCAGCAAATTTTTGAATATTTTCAGAATTTTGGAAAACAAAATCCTAATTAAAATTAAATTAAATAAAAATTAAATAAAATCAAAATTAAATTAAATAAAAATTAAATTAAATAAAAATAAACCTTCAATTCAAGAATATCTTTAACAATAAATCTAAGTATTTGATTATCAATTGAACGAATTCCATAAGGACCAAAAAAATTACAAAGAGCTTCCATTTCTTGAATATTAAAATAAACTTCTGATAAAAACAACATTCCAGGAAGTGAAATAAAAGCTTTTCTTAAAGGAGAATAAATCACACCATCAGTAATATAATTTTGAATAAAACTTGAAATCCAAGTCATATATTCGGATATTATACTTGAATCTAAAATTGCTGGCTCTCGGAGTGATATTATCTGTCCTCGAGCACCTCCATTGTTTTGATATATTTGTTTAAGCATTACTTTTCGAACAATTTCAAGTGTATTTATGTTAACTATTGAATAAATTTTATAATAAATTCATAAATTTTTAAAATTATTTCATAAATGATTTTTTAAATAAATACGAATATCTTCAACCAATTTCAATGAATAAATTAAATTCAAAACAATGCTAAGAAAAACAGAAGGCTTTTGAATAATAGATCTTTCATCATCTTCATAAATTAACTTAAGTAAATGACCTTTTACTCCATTTTCAAGTTCTTCAATAAGAAACTTTGAAGGAGAAAACCTTTTATTATAAATTTCAAAAGTAGGATAAAAACTCAGCACTTGAGCTAGTCGATAAAATTGGTTTTGCCATTTTTGCAGTTGTTCAACTCGCTTTCTTTGATTAAATAAAGATTCAACACCTGGAAAAAGAAGTTCTTGTTTATTTGCTCCTTTTTGTTCAGACATTTGCTCGTTTATTAAATGAAGAGCAGCATTAACTGGCGTGATTTGCTGATCCAAAAAAGTAAATCCAAATTTGATGCTTGCAATACTCCGGACAAGTCCAGTTATTCTAACCGAAATTACATGAAATAATCTTTTTGCATAGTGTTTGGATTTCTTTCCGATTATTTGTAATTCTTCAGTGTAAAAAGGTGAAATAATCATGTGGGAATTATTCAGCAATTTCAAAAAAATAATGCAATTTTCTTGCTCCAGATTTGGTGATGGAATTGTATCGTAAACAATCGAATAAATATCTTGAATATATGGATAAAATGTGTGGATTCCTCCAACTAAATTTAATTGTGAAATCATAATATCGATCATTTTGGATCTTTCAATATGTTTTTGCAATCGACTTGGAAACTCTCCAAGTTTATTGAGTCCAGGTTCTGTTATTGAAAATGATTTGAAAGAAAGTGCGCATTCACTTCTAAACCAATTCAGTCTTAATATGTCTAAATTTGAAGTATTATTTTTTATTTTTTCCTCGCTTAGTTCTTCAATAAACTTTAAATTTTGTTCGAAAATGTCTTTAAGTTTATCTTTTCTTTCTTGAAAAAATTGAATATAATATCTTTCCAAAGCTTTTAAATCGTTTCGAATCAGAAATTTATAATAATATCTTTGAATAACTATAGAGAAAGAACACAAACAATTTTTTTTTGGAATTTTTTGTTAATTTTCTACTCTTTTTTTCTTGATAAAAAATTTGTTTTTACTTTCTGTATTTGTTGAAACAACATTGTAAAGTTTCTCAATGATATTCATTAACGGAAGAATATCTGTTGGTTTTAAATCATCAGGAGATACTTTGAATTTAGATTTTGGAGTATCTCTTTTATGGCGAAAGAGCCAATTAACTTCATAAATACAAAAACCAATTGCACTTAAAACGATCTAAATTGAATTTAAAAAAAATTTTAAAAATTTTCAATTTTGATTTCAATTAAATTTTAATAATCACATGAATTTTGAGAGGAAGTAAAGTTGGTCTTGAAATCATAAAATTTGCTAAAGCATTAATTTCTTGACGAAGAAAAGCGCGAAGTTCACGATGATATTGATGACTTTTTGTAATTGCGTTATTTAAAGCAGTTGAAATATTTTGTTTTCTTTTTGATGTTTTCATTGTTTTTAACAAATTCAATCCAAATAAATTTTCAAATTCTTGATGAGGAAAGAATGTAACATCTCGATAAATTGGAATAATATAAGAATTTGCAAGAACTAAATAAAGCAAAGTGTGAAATTGTTCTGATTCAAATAATTGAGGGCAGAATAATAATCCATATATTATCCATTGTGTATATGTTGAAAAATAAGGAAGTTGAAAATGGATATTGTCTTCGATTGGATATTGTAATAAATTTTCTTGTAAAGTAATTGAAAACACACCTTTCTTTCTCAGTTCCTTTTTAAATTTTAATTTTGAAAATGAATTTTAATTTTGAAAATGAATTTTAATTTTCAAAATGAATTTTAATTTTAATTTTAATTTTAATTTTAATTTTCAAAATGAATTTTAATTTTAATTTTCGAAATGAATTTTAATTTTTAATTACATCAGGTGTTGAAACTAATGTAAAAAGTGGAATCAAACTTCCAAGAGCTGGAGAAACAGCAGGAGCAAAATCATGCAAATCTTCATATAATTGTTTCATTGGGTTATCATATTTATGAAATAAAATTAAAAGAGGTCCAAAATCTTCAAAATCTGTTCTAGTTTTAAGATAAACAACTAAACGATATAAAACCAGAAATAATCTTCTGCCTTGAAAATTAGAAAGTAAAAGGATTAATTGGGCATATCCAACAAAAAGATCCATAAATCCTTTAGTTAAATTTGGATTTGATTCCAACTAATTTATTAATAAAATTATTAATAAAATTATTATTAAATTTATTATTAAATTTATTATTATATTTATTATTAAAATTATTATTATAATTATTATTATATTTATTATTAAAATTATTATTATAATTATTATTAAATTTATTATTAAAATTATTATTAAATTTATTATTAAATTTATTATTAAATTTATTATTAAAATTATTATTAAAATTATTATTATAATTATTATTAAATTTATTATTAAAATTATTATAAATTTATTATTAAAAATTATTATTATAATTATTATTATATTTATTATTATATTTATTATTAAAATTATTATTAAAATTATTATTAAAATTATTATTAAATTTATTATTAAATTTATTATTGAATTTATTATTAAAATTATTATTAAATTTATTATTAAATTTATTATTAAAATTTATTATTGAATTTATTATTAAAATTATTATTAAATTTATTATTATATTTATTAATAAAATTATTATTAAATTTATTATATTGTTTATTAAATTTATTATTAAAATTATTATTAAAATTATTATTAAAAATTATTATTAAATTTATTATTAAATTTATTATTAAATTTATTATTAAATTTATTATTAATTTTATTATTAAATTTATTATTAAATTTATTATTAAAATTATTATTAAATTTATTATTAATTTATTATTATAATAATTATTAAAATTTATTATTAAATTTATTATTAAATTTATTATTAAATTTATTATTAAATTAAATTTATTTATTAAATTTATTATTAAATTTATTATTAAATTTATTATTAAATTTATTATTAAATTTATTATTATATTTATTATTAAAAATTATTATAAAATTATTATTAAAATTATTATTAAAATTATTATTAAATTTATTATTAAAATTATTATTAAATTTATTATTAAAATTATTATTAAATTTATTATTATATTTATTAATAAAATTATTATTAAAAAATTATTATTATTATTATTATTTATTATTATTATTTTATTATTAAATTTATTATTAAATTTATTATTAAAAATTATTATTAAAAATTATTATTAAAATTTATTATTAAATTTATTATTAAAAAATTATTATTAAAATTATTATTAAATTTATTATTATATTGATTATTAAATTTATTATTATTAAAATTATTATTAAATTTATTATTAAAATTATTATTAAAATTATTATTAAATTTATTATTAATTTATTATTATTATTATATTTATTATTAAATTTATTATTAAATTTATTATTAAAATTATTATTAAAAATTATTATTAAAATTTATTATTAAATTTATTATTAAAATTATTATTATATTTTATTATTAAATTTTATTATTAAAATTATTATTATAATTATTATTAAATTTATTATTAAATTTATTATTAATTTATTATTAAAAATAATTATTAAATTTATTATTAAATTTATTATTAAAATTATTATTAAATTTATTATTAATTTATTATTATAAATAATTATTAAATTTATTATTAAATTTATTATTAAATTTATTATTATATTTATTATTATATTTATTATTGTTTATTTATTATTATTATATATTTATTATTAAATTTATTATTAAAATTATTATTAAATTTATTATTAAAATTATTATTAAATTTATTATTAAAATTATTATTAAAATTATTATTAAATTTATTATTAAAAATTATTATTAAATTTATTATTATATTTATTATTAAAAATTATTATTAAAATTATTATTAAAATTATTATTATATTTTATTATTAAAATTATTATTAAATTTATTATTAAAATTATTATTAAATTTATTATTAAAATTATTATTAAAATTATTATTAAATTTATTATTAAAATTATTATTATAATTATTATTAAAATTATTATTAAATTTATTATTAATTTATTATTATAATAATTATTAAATTTATTATTAAATTTATTATTAAAAATTATTATTAAATTTATTATTAAATTTATTATTAAATTTATTATTAAAATTATTATTAAATTTATTATTAAATTTATTATTATATTTATTATTAAAATTATTATTAAATTTATTATTAAATTATTATTATATTTATTATTAAATTATTATTAAAATTATTATTAAAATTATTATTATATTTATTATTATTATATTTTTTATTAAATTTATTATTAAATTTATTATTAAAAATTATTATTAAAATTATTATTAAAATTTATTATTAAATTTATTATTAAAATTATTATTAAATTTATTAATAAAATTATTATTAAATTTATTATTAAATTTATTATTAAAATTATTATTAAATTTATTATTAAATTTATTATTAAATTTATTATTAAATTTATTATTAAATTTATTATTAAATTTATTATTAAATTTATTATTAAATTTATTATTAAATTTATTATTAAATTTATTATTAAATTTATTATTATATTTATTATTAAATTTATTATTAAAATTATTATTAAAATTATTATTATATTTATTATTAAAATTATTATTAAATTTATTATTAAATTTATTATTAAAATTATTATTAAAATTATTATTATAATTGTTATTAAAATTATTATTAAAATTATTATTAAATTTATTATTAAATTTATTATTAAATTTATTATTAAAATTATTATTAAAATTATTATAAAATTATTATTATATTTATTATTAAAATTATTATTAAATTTATTATTAAAATTATTATTAAAATTTATTATTAAAATTATTATTAAATTTATTATTAAATTAATTTTACAGAAAGTGTAGAAATTTCATTTGCAATATGTCTTAAAACTTTAGTTGATTCTTCAAGAAAGGGTTTAATATTTTTTAAAGTCCAAATTCCTGGTTCAAGTTCATCTAAAATTTCATCTAAATTTGCATGAATTGGTTTCAATTTTTGAATCTTGTTTATTTTTGATTTTTTTAGATTAGATTAGATGAAAAAATTTTTTTTTTGTTTAATAAATAAATAAAAAAGCAAAAAATTTTTTTTCAAATTAAAAAAAAAAACAAATTTAAATTACTTGTAAAGTATCTTCTGTTATTGGTTCTTCAATTTTTTTTTCAATTTTTGTTAAAACTGAAACAACTTCTGAACTTTCAAGATAAAATGGAGGACTTTCTGTATTATCAAACTAATATAAATATAATTTAAAAAATTAAAATTTTATATAAATTTTTTGTAAATTTTTTTTTTGTTATTTTTTTTTTTAAAAATTTACAATCATTTTTAAATTATAAAGTTGAGAAAGTAATCCATCTTTTTGTGCTAATAAAATAATAAGTGATTGTGGAATAGTTGCCATTTAAAAAGAAAAATCAAAAAGAAAATGAAAATGAAAAAAGAAAAAAAATGAAAAATTTAATTTTAATTTTATGAAAATTTTTTTCCAAAAAAAATATGTCAAAAAGAATAAATTTTTTTACAAAAAGAATAAACATTTTTAACTAAAGAAATAAATTTTTTTTAATCAAAAGAAAAAAAATACTTTTTTGATCAAAAACGAAAAAAAACAAAAACAAGAAAAAATTTTATAAATTTTTTTTTCATTTTTTTTTCATTTTTCATTTTTAAAAATAATAATAAATATGTCAACAAAACTTCCTAATCGATTAAATAAAGAACACAAAAACAAAAAAAATCAACACAAAACAAGTTCACAAGAACAAGAAAATAAAAATGAAGAAAAAACAAAAGGAAAAATAAAAAAGAAACCAATTTATCAAATAAAAACAAAAAAAACAAAAAACGAAACAGAAAAAACAGAAAAAACAGAAAAATTAAAACCATTAACAAAAAAAACAAGTAGAAGAAGTTTAACGTTTATTCCAAAAATTTTGCCAAAAGAAGGAAGTCCTCCACAAAAAATATATCACCAAATTCCAGTAAAAAAAACTCCTCTTCATAAATCAAAACAAATTAATACAAACATTGTTAAAAAAAATTCTAATACAGAAACGAAAGCAAAACATCATTTAGTTTTAAAAAAGAAACCATTAATTAAATTAAAAAATAAGTTTGAAAATTTAAAAGAAAATTCAAAAGAAAATTCAAAAGAAAATTCAAAAGAAAATTTAAAAGAAAATAAGAAGGAAAACAAGAAAGAAAACAAGAAAGAAAATAAGAAAGAAAATAAGAAAGAAAATTTAAAAGAAAATTTAAAAGAAAATAAGAAGGGAAATTTAAAAGAAAATTTAAAAGAAAATAAGAAAGAAAACAAGAAGGAAAATTTAAAAGAAAATTTAAAAGAAAATTCAAAAGAAAATTTAAAAGAAAACAAGAAAGAAAAGAAAGAAAAAAAATTGGTTAAAAAATTAAATCAAAATTCTCATGAAGATTCAATTAAAAATTCAAACAAAATTTTAAAACAAAATTCTAAAGAAATTTTAAATCAAAAAAATAATTCAAATCAAAATGAAGAAAAGCCAAAAAATCCAGAAATTAAAACAGAACTTCAAAACAAAGACAAAATGATTATCAAACTTCAATTTAAAATTGATTATCTAACAAAAATTTTAAAAGAAAAAATGACAGAAAATGCATTTTTAAAAAATCAAATAAAATTAATTCAAAAACTTCATATAAGTCCTCAAAAAAAAGAATCACACGAAGAATTAATGAATTCACTCTCTCAAGAAAAAATTAAAGAGTGGGAACAAAGATTTAAAGAACTTGAATTAAAATATAATCAAAGCATAAAAGAAAAAGATGAATTAAACAAAAATTTTGAATCTTTATCAAAAAAATATCAAGAAAAAAACCAAAAATTAGAAGATTCTATTCAGAAAACTAAACCTATAAACAATTTTATTGATTTATTAAATCAAAATCATTCAAATCAAAATCTTAATCTTCAGAATAATCAAAATTCAGATGAAAATTATTCAGATTTTTTTAATGAAAAACTTTTACAAGTAAAAATGCAAATTTTGCAAATTAATGAAGTTTTAAAAAATGAATTTTAAACAATAACAATAATAACTAGAAATTTTTTAAAGATGAATTTGAAAAGGAAAATTTGAAAAGAAATTTAAATCCAGAAAACATTTTTCTTGTTTTTGTTTTTTCTTGTTTTTGTTTTTTCTTGTTTTTTCTTGTTTTTGTTTTTGTTTTTCTTGTTTTCGTTTTTGTTTTTGTTTTTGTTTTTCTTGTTTTCCGGTAATTTTTTCATTTCAAAATTAAAAAAAAATTTTTTCATTTTTTTCTTTTTCATTTTTCATTTTATTATGAAAAGATTTTTACATACTCCTTTTAAACATAAAGGAAAAACTGCAATTAAAAATACATTTTCTTTTGCTATCATTTCAGTTTATCAACTTGCTATTAAAAATTGTACAGCATGGATAAAATGGAAAAGAGGAGTTCATAGTGGTTTTACTCGTAAAGCTTTTTTAAGTGCTAATGGTTATTCTAAATGGCAAGAAGAATTTGAAATTCCTTGTACATTATTTCAAGATAAAAAAACACAACAACTTGAAAAGAAAATATTACATATTTCATTGAAGATTGTAAGTTTTAATTTTAATTTTCAAAATGAATTTCAATTTTAAATATAATTTTAATTTTAATTTCAATTTCCAAAATGAATTTTAATTTTAATTTCCAAAATGAATTTTAATTTCAATTTCCAAAATGAATTTTAATTTCAATTTCCAAAATGAATTTTAATTTTAAATATAATTTTAATTTTAATTTCCAAAATGAATTTTAATTTCAATTTCCAAAATGAATTTTAATTTTAATTTTAATTTTAATTTTCAAAATGAATTTTAATTTTAATTTTCAAAATGAATTTTAATTTTCAAAATAAATTTTCAAAATGAATTTTAATTTCAATTTTCAAAATGAATTTTAATTTTCAAAATAAATTTTCAATGAATTTTAATTTCAATTTTCAAAATGAATTTCAATTTCCAAAATGAATTTTAATTTCCAAAATAAATTTTAAATAAATTTTAAGGATAAAGAAACAAAAAAAGGAGAAAATACAGTAGGAAAATTACATATAGATATCTCAAAAGTAGATCCATCAAGTCCTCCTATAATTAAAAAATATAAATTATTAATTAAAAATCAAAGCAAACATAAAAATCAACCAATTATTCTTTTATGTTTAAGACTTACAAAAGGATCACCAAAAACACAATTAACTAAATTATTACTTGATCCAAACATTCAACATTTAATATCTTCAATTGAAAAGGAAATCAAAGAAAGTCAAACAGGTCCCATTGTTGAAGAAGATTATAGTGAATTTACTATGCAATCTAGTATTGCTACTGTTACAGAAGATCTTTCAGATGATTTAAATGATGAAAAAGAAATTAAAAAACATTCAAGTATTGATCCTATTGAGGAAAAATATAGCAATTTTAAAATACCTCAAAACCAAAAAATTACTCGATTTGGAATTTCAAATCTTCCTAAAAATGGAGAAAATATTCAAAGAAAAGATATAGATGCTCAACATCATAATATCTTTAAAGCTGAAGAAGAAAATAAAAATCAAAACCAAAATCAAAATTTAGATATAGATATAAATAAAAAACAAGTCACAATTCAAGATACAAAAAATAATATTAAAGAAAATGAGAAAAATAATATTGATCTTTTAGATGATGATTTTGATGATGATTTCGATAATGATTTCGATAATGATTTTGATAAAGAAAAAGAAAAAGAAAAAGAAAAAGAAAAAGAAAATCATTTTTCTCATGAATCAAAAGAAGATTTCGAAACGTTTTCAGAAAATGATTTTTCAGTTGGATCTCAAGATGATACTGAAGACAAAAAACAACCAGTTATTAGTATTCATGAAGAAAATCAACTAAATATTGAAGAGGATGAAAAAGATGGGAATTTTGGGTTTTCTTTATCAGATTTTGCAAGAAAAGAACCATCGAATACAAACAACAACAACAACAACAACACTATGATGCAAAAAAATATGGAAAATTCCAACCCAAATATTGGATTTGAGGAAAATCAAAAATCAAAAAATATTCAAAATGAAAATGAACAAATTATACCAACAAATTCAACACCATTTATGGATGAAATATTTGGAAAAAACAAAAAAGAAAATGAGGAAATGGATCCAATGTATTCGCTTAGTGTTGAAGAAGTATTAGAAAAAATACAGAGCAACGAGCAAAAAATTGAATCACAAAACGCATTGGTGACAATTTTATCCAAGAATTTAAAAGAACTCAAAATGGTAAATCATGAAAAATGGCTTATTGAAAGAGTGGTTTATTTTTCAGAAACAAAGTATTTCAAAAGTTTGCCTATAACGGCGTGCATTTTATTCAAATTCTTTATGAATAGCAATTTATTATTGGGAGAAAACCCACAATTATTCCCCACATTTCTGGAATCCATGAAATTATTAATCCAAATCCATTATGAAAAACAAGAATATTTAATATGGATACTTTCAAATCTTGTTTTTTTGAATTCTTTGTTTATCAACACAATTCCAAACCCGAAAGATTTCTTAAAATACACAAAGGAAATACAAAGTCTTATTATGAAAGCATTTATTTTCCTTGTTGAAAATATTGTGAATGATATTCGACCAATTCTTAAACCGCAATTTCTTGAAAATTCAACCTTGTTTGATTTCCATAAGGATAATTCAACCAAAAAAATAAGTTCTTGGATGGCGAACATTTTAACTTTAGCAAATGAAAATTATTTACCACAACAACTTGTAGATATTTTGTTGTCTCAGATTTTAATTTTCATTAACAAATATTTATTTTATCAAATATTAAATTACAAGCATTATTGCACATTGAAAAATTGTTTCCAAATTAAATTTGCCATTTCAGAACTGGAAGCATGGCTTTCATTAAACTCATTAAGTCAATTAAAGTAAATTTTAAATTTATTTATTTAAATTTATTTAAATTTATTTATTTAAATTTATTTATTTAAATTTATTTATTTAAATTTATTTATTTAAATTTATTTATTTAAATTTATTTATTTAAATTTATTTATTTAAATTTATTTATTTAAATTTATTTATTTAAATTTATTTATTTAAATTTATTTATTTAAATTTATTTATTTAAATTTATTTAAGTGTAAATGTTATTCCAATTAAAGAAGCAACTGATTGTATTACTATGAATAAAACTATTCTTTCTAATGTTTCAATTATTAATGATATTTGTCCTTCATTAACTTCAGAACAAGTTCATAATCTTCTTTCAAATTTTTCACCAGATGAGTAAATTTTTCAAAAAGAAAATTTATAATCAAAATTATATAATTTATTTATAATTTTATTTATTTTTGGAAAATGAATATTAAAAAAAATAAATATATAAAGATTGGATCCTCAACCAATTGATAAAACAAGATTAAATTCTTTATTATTAACACAAAACAAAAATCCTCAAATTGTTACAAATGAAACACAAGAAGGATTTTCTATTATTGAAGATTTGCAAATTGATTACAAATTAATTAAAATCAAAGATTGGAATCATATTCCAATTCCACTTACAATTAAAAATCATCCTTCTTTCTCATCAATTTTTAAGTAAAACAAAAAAGAAAATTTTTAAATTTAATTTAATTTAATTGTTATTTTTCCTTTTTCAAAAATAAATTAAATTCAATTCAAACAATTTTATTTTTGTTTTCAAAATGGAAAAAAAAAAATTTAAAAATTTGTTCTTCTTATTCAAAAAAAAATGAATTCAAAGATGAAAATGAAAATGAAAATGGAAATCAAATTCTACACATTTATCAAGTTAACAGAATTTTTACTAAATGATTGTTTTGATTTTCGATCAAATAAAGCTTTAATAGATTTTTCATCTTTTGAATTTTCATTTGAAATTTTTAAGAATCCTTTCATCCAATTTGAAATTTTTTTTTCACTTGAAGTATTTGGAAATAATAATAATTTTTCAGGAGAGTTTATATTTTTTTCATTTGAATTTTGACTGATTTCACTTTCCAAATTGTTCATAATTTCTTCTGGTTTTTGAATACTTAAGATTGCAAGAATTTTCTGAACTTCATAAAGTTTTTCTTTGAGAACAGTTTTGTCTTTCTCGTTTTCAAAGAGAAACTTGATTCCGTTTTGGATTATTTGTTGAATAAGATCTTGTTGAGAAATGATTTTGTTTTGGAATTCTTTGAGTTGAATATTTTGGGTTTCCAAATAACTTATGTGTTTTTGGAATTCGTTATTTTTCATCAGCAATTCGTTTGCTTGTTTTGTTAAGAGATCAAGTTTTTGGATCTTTCGATCGAGTTCTGAAGAAACAATTGATAATTTATTTTGCAATTCTTTGATTTGCTTAAAATTTTCTTCATATTGAGTTTCTTTTTCATTTTTAACGCCGTCAAGCGCGAATTCTAAGTTTTTAATAAGTTGAGAATATTCGTCGAGTTCTTTTGACTGGTTTTCTATTTTTGTGGTGAATTCGTCGTAATTTTTTTGTGCGTCTGATTTGAATTTTTCCAACTCCGAAATTGTCTGTTTTAATTCTTGTTGTTTTTGCTCTTTTTCGTTAATTTGATTTAAACTTTGGTTCAATTTTTGGGTTAAATTCTCTTCTCTTTGTTTATATTTTTCAATTTCCAAAAAATACGTTTGGTTTTCTGAGTCTTTTTTGAAATCACTATTTGGAATATTTGATAATTTAATTTGCTGCTTTAATTCCTTTATTTGATTCTGAAGATCTTGGTTTTGTTTTATCAACTCAATATTTTCTTGGTTTTTGAGCTCCAATTCCTTTTCAAATTTTTCTGAGTTTTTGATTTTGTTTTCTGAAACTTCCAATTTATTAATCATTAAATGACTTTCTTCTCTTAATTGTTGAATAATATCAATAACGTCTTGAACGTCCATTTCTTTTGGTTGATTTTTTCTTGGTTCAAATAATCTATTCTGAATAAATTTTTTTTCCAATTCTTTCCATTTGGTGAATTTTTTTTGAATAACTTCAATCAAAGTGTTTGTGAATAAAATGATATTTTTTTCACTAATAATTTCAAATTTGTCGAAAATTTTTTCCTCATTTTCATTTAAATCCAAATTATCAAAAACATCTAAAAGCATTTCCTTCAAGTTATTTAAGTTGAGAATTTGATTTGAAAATTGATTTTTGACTTCAATTAAATTTTCTGTTTGATTTTTTTCTTCTGGATCTGATTTTGATTGTTTTTCAATTTCTTCATCACTTTCAGAAAGAGTATTTGGAGTTTCTGGTGCTTTAATTACATCTTGAATAGCAGATTTAAAATTATTTCCCCAATTAGAAATTTTTGAAAACATTTTTAATTTAATTTAAAAAAAAAATTTAAAAAAATGAAAAAAAAATGAAAAAAAAAATGAAAAACAAATGAAAAACACGTTTTAAAAAAATAATTTAATAAATTAAGAAAAAAATATTTTTTTTTAATTTTTCTTCTTTTTCATTTTTTTTTCATTTTCTTTTCTTTTCTTTAATAGATAAATAAATAAATAAATAAAATTTTTAAATGCAAAAACTTACACCTTCTACAATGTAAAAACTTTTTAAATTCAATATTCAATTCAATTCAATATTCAATTTAATATTTAATTTAATTCAATTCAATTCAATTTAATATTTAATTCAATTTAATATTCAATTCAATTCAATTCAATTCAATATTTAATATTCAATTCAATATTCAATTCAATTCAATTCAATTCAATTCAATATTCAATCTAATATCCAATTCAATTTAATATTCAATTCAATATTCAATTCAATTCAATTCAATTCAATATTTAATTCAATTCAATATTCAATTCAATTCAATTCAATTCAATATTCAATTCAATTCAATTCAATTCAATTTAATATCCAATTCAATTTAATATTCAATTCAATTCAATTCAATTTAATTCAATTTAATATTCAATATCCAATTCAATTTAATTCAATATCCAATTCAATTCAAAATTCAATTCAATTCAATATTCAATATCCAATTCAATTCAATATTTAATAATATTTGAATTCCAATTTTATTCCAATTCAATTTCAATATTTAATATTTAATATTTAATTCAATTTCAATTCAATATTTAATTCCAATTCAATTCCAATTCAATTCATTCATTCATTTCAATTTGATTCAATTCAATATTTAATTTTTCAATTCAATATTTAATTCGATTCAATTCATTCAATTCAATTCAATTCAATTTCCAATTTCAATTCATTTCCATATTCAATATTCAATTTCAATATTTAATATTTAATTCATTCATTCAATTTTCAAATTTAATATTCAATTCCAATTCGATTCCAAATTCAATTTAATTCCATTCAATTCCAATTCATTCATTCAATTCTTCAATTCGAATTCGATTTCAATTCCAATTCCATTCCAATATTTCGATTTCAATTTCAATTCAAAAATTCCAATTCAATTCAATTCCAATTTCAATTCAATTCCAATTCCATTCGATTCAATTCCATTCAATTCCATTCCATTCAATTCATTTGAATTCAATTATTTGATTCCAATTCGAATTCAATTCCAATTCAATTCAATATTCAATTTCGAATTCAATTTGATTCAATATTCAATTCAATTCAATATTCAATATTCAATTCAATTCGATTCCATTCAATATTCAATTCCAATTCATTTTAATATTTATTCAATAATTTCAATATTCAATTCAATTATTTCAATATCCAATTCAATTCAATATTCAATTTAATTCAATTCCAATATTCGATTCAATTTTTAATATTCAATTCAATTCAATTCAATTCTCATATTCATTCAATTCAATTTCCAATATTCGTATTCATTCATTCAATTTCCCAAATTCCATTTTGTATTCCATTCCAATTCATTTCAATATTTCAATTCAATATTCAATTTCGATTTAATTTTTAATTTAATATTTAATTCAATTCAATTCGATTCAATTCAATTTCATTTAATTTAATTCAATTTCATTCAATATTTAATTCAATATTTATTCAATATTTAATTCAATATTTAATTTCAATATTTAATTCAATATTTTTATTTCAATATTTAATTCAATATTTAATTCAATATTTAATTCAATATTTTCATATTCAATTCAATATTTAATATTCAATTCAATATTCAATTCAATATTTAATTTAATATTCAATTCAATATTCAATATTCAATATTTAATTCAATATTTAATTCAATTCAATTCAATTCAATTTAATTTAATTCAATATTTAATTTAATTTAATTCAATATTTAATTCAATTTAATTTAATTCAATATTTAATTTAATATTCAATATTTAATTCAATTCAATATTCAATTTAATATTCAATTCAATATCCAATTCAAATATAAAGCTTGTGCTGCTCATGCGGAACACCAATCCAAGCGAATCCAGCAAACATGTGTGTCGATTGCCTTCGAACACAAGTTGACATAACTGAAGGAATACCAAAACATTTAACAATCAACTGGTGCAAAAAATGCGGGCGATATTTACAACCACCGACAAGTTGGGTCCACGCAGCGAACGAATCCAAAGAGCTACTATCATTGCTAGTGAAGCGAGTAAAGGGGCTTCAGAAAGCAAAGCTCGTAGACGCTGAGTTTGTTTGGACAGAACCTCATTCAATGCGACTCAAAGTAAAACTTACGATCCAAAAAGAGGTCTTCGCACAGACAATTCTCCAACAGAAATTCGTCGTCGAATTTGTCGTCCAACGGCAGCAGTGTCCCGATTGCGAGCGAAATGAGACAGAACACACTTGGAAAGCAGTTGTACAATGCAGACAAAATGTGGGTCATAAAAAAACGTTCTTTTTTTTGGAACAATTAATTCTCAAGAACCAAGCTCACGCAAAGATGATCGACATCGAAGAAAACACTCGCGGGATGGACTTCTTCTTCAGTCAGCGCGGAGATGCTCAACAATTAGTTCAATTTGTTCAGTCACTATTCCCGGCAAAATTTTCAACTTCGAAAAGATTAATTTCCGCAGATCTACATTCAAACACCTATAATTACAAATACACATTTGCGGTAGAAATCGCGCCCATTTGCAAGGAGGATCTCATTTGCTTACCGCCGTCTATATGCAAGCAAAGGGGAGGCATCAATCCGTTGTGGCTTTGTTATGGAGTTTCAAATTTGATTTATCTTATGAACCCACTCAATCTACAGACCATACAGATAAACGCCGTGCAGTTCTGGAAAGCACCTTTCTCGGCCATGATGAACTACCGCTCCGCAACAGCCTTCTTTGTTCTCGATGTCGAATTTCTCGGCCAAACTTCAGGCAAGTTCGCCCTTGCTGATGTCACAGTTGTTCGTTCTTCTGAACTCGGGGCAAATGCAAAGACCTTTATAACTCGCACGCATCTGGGTCATCTGTTCAAATCTGGCGACTACGCTCTTGGTTACGACCTCGCATCGGCAAATATCAATAATGATGATCTTGATGAAAATTTCAGACTCAAATTAATTCATCAATTACCGGATGTTATTTTGATCAGAAAATTCTATCCTAACAAGCGCCGCAGAGCTCGCAAAAGGAACTGGGAGATCAAGAGTCTCCAGATCTCAAATGTTGCTCAACCCAAAAAGACCTCAGATTCCTCTCAAAATTTGCAGGATTTGGAAGACTTTAAGGAAGATATTGAAGAAGATGAAGATTTAAGAGCTCGAATTAACCTTTATAAACGTCCTCAACTCGTCCAGAACTCAAATGATATGTTTATTGAGGGTGATTCAAATTCTCCCCAGATTGATATTCAGGATGATGATGATAATGTTGATGATGTTGATGATATTGATGATGATAATGTTTCTCAACTTCCAATTGATCAACTTCTTGAAAATCTTAATTTGAATGAAGATAATTCGAATGATTCTATGAATTAATTTTCCAATTTTTTAAAGGATTGAATTAAATTCTATAAACTTTTATTTTTATATTTTTAATAATTTTTGATTTAATATTTTTGATATTTTTAATATTTTTAATAATTTTAATATTTTTAATATTTTTTATATTTTTAATATTTTTAATATTTTTGATATTTTTAATATTTTTGATATTTTTGATATTTTTAATAATTTTAATATTTTTATTATTTTTGATATTTTTAATATTTTTAATATTTTTATTAATTTTTTTAATATATTTTTTTTAATATTTTGATATTTTGAATATTTTTTAATATTTTTATATTTTTAATATTTTTGATATTTTAATATTTTTATATTTTTAATATTTCATTTTTCATTTTTCATTTTTCATTTTTCATTTCAAATTAATGAATCCTTATATTTCTTTATTTTTCCCTTCTCCAATTTTTTCTATTCCAATTTTACTTTTAATTATAATATTAATCACAATTTTATTATACAAAACAAAAAATCAAAATAAAAAAGAAATCAAAGAAATTAAAGCATTAATTCCAAATAAATTTCAAAAATACATAATAACTGAAATCAAGCAATTAACATCATCAGTTAAATTTGTGAAATTCCAATATGTAATTCCAACAGAAAATCCAAAAAAAACAAAAAAAATTGGATTAGATATTCCATTGGGTCATCACATTACCCTCCGCGCTTCCGTTGATGGCAAGAAAATATACCGCACTTACACACCTGTCTCTTACAACAAAGAGTCATTAACAATTGGTCTCTGCATAAAAATCCAAGAAAAGGGTCAAATCTCGAAATTTATTGACTCCGCTGAGATCATAAACTCTCAAGTTGAACTTTCCGGCCCAAAAGGGATGTTTTTCTGCGACAACAAACCCTACCAGGATATATACATCATTGCTGGTGGCATTGGGATCACAGTGTTTGCTCGCTTGATTGACTATTTCCTTTTATCCCATCCTTCAAAACCAAAGATTCATTTATTATACACTTCAAAAATTAAAGATGATTTTATTTTCATAAAAAAATTCGAAAAAATTTCTTCTCAATTTCCTCAACGTTTTCAATACACTCTTCAAATTAAAAATCAATATGTCGGTTTTCTTACTGAAGAAGATTTATCCTCTTTTTTCTTTCCTCTTCCAAATGATTATTCAGTTCTTATTTCTGCTCCAATTGGTCTTCGAAAATTATTACGTGAAATTTTCCCTAAATTAAAAATTGATGATCAAAGTTATTATTTCTTTTAATCTTTTATATTTTTTTTTTTTGACAACAAAAAATGATAAAAAAAAAGCAAAAAAATTTTAATTTTATTTTTTTTCATTTTTATTCTTTTTTTTTTGTATTTAATTTTGAATGTTTTATTCTAATTTTCCTGTTATTGAACCTAATTTTATTCAATCTTTTATTAATCAAATTAATAAATACAATGAAAAATCTCAATTAAATTTTATTCTGAAAAATTTTCAATCTTCTAAAAGAAATTCTAAATATTTTGATCGTTTTGTTATTGAAATTATTCATAATTCAAATAAATTCGAAAGTAAAACAACATTTGAAAAACGAAACAAATTCATTTAAAACAATTAAAACATTTAAAACATTTAAAACATTTAAAACATTTAAAACATTTAAAACATTTAAAACATTTAAAACATTTAATTCAAAACAATTCATTCAAAACAATTCATTTAAAATATTTAAAACAAATTCATTCAAAACATTTAATTCAAAACAATTCAATTAAAATATTCAAAACAAATTCATTTAAAACAATTTATTCAAAACAATTCATTCAAAATATTTAAAACAATTCATTCAAAATATTCAAAATTTTTTATTATTTAGTTCAAGTAATTTTTGATCTCAATAACTTAAATTCTTCACCAGATTTAATTCTTCCTCCTTCTTTTGAATTCAAAATTCATTATCCAAATATTCAAAGTTTCCAAAGATGGAACAGTAAAGATCCAACAAGTTTAAGAAAACTTATTGAAGAAGTTTATTTCACAATTTTCAAACAATCCAAAAAAAATTTCCCTAATTGGATTTTGGAAAATAAGAAAATAAAATTTGAAATTGAAATGTTTCAACAAAACCCAAATATAAAAATAAATTTTGATGAAGAAACTAAATTTGTGATATTTTCTATTCCAATTCAAAATCAACACTTTCCAAATGTTTCTCTTATTTTTCAATTTTATTATCCTTTTAAAAATTCCCCTAAAATTTCTTCTTCAAAAAATGGATCTGTTTTAAATCATACTCCTTTTCCTTTAATTCCTTGGACTAATGATTCTTGTATTGTTACTTATATTGCTTCAATTCGAAAATTAATTGAAATGAATATTTTGAATATTAAGGAATTAAAAACCAAAAGAGAAAAAATGATTGAATCTTTAATTGAAATTTTTGGAACGTAAAACATTTAAAACATTTAAAACATTTAAAAAATTTAATTCAATTTTATATCAATTCTTTAATTTATTTTCTTTAAAAGACCTTTAGAATATGATTCAGAATCATTCTTTTCAATTAGTTTTTTAATTTCAACAAAAAATTTTCCATTCATTATTTTCTGTATTTTAAAAAACAAAAACAAAAACAAAAACAAAAACAAATTCATTTTTCAATTTTTCCTTTTCTTTTTTTTTATTAGTTCAATTTCCTGATAATTTTCCAAATGAAAAAATAGATATTCGTATACAAAGTGTTTGTTTTTATAGAGGGAAATTAAGAAGAAGAAAAATTACAAATTATCCTTATTCTCCTTCTGATGAACCAATAATAAAAACATTAAAAATTCAAAAATATATAACAGAAAGAATTGATAATTTTCAAGATATTTGTTTAAATGATCATTTTAGATAAAGAAAAAACTGTTTTTTTTTTGTTTGTTCCACTTTTTTTTTTTAAAAGAATCCAAAAAATGAAAAAAAAATTGTTTGTTTTGTTTTGATTTTTGTTTTGATTTTTATTTTGATTTTTATTTTGATTTTAACAGTAAATATTGTTTTGATAAATTGGTTTTTTTCTTTTGAAAAGAAAAGAGAAAAAAAATAAAAAAAAGAAAAATTTTCATTTAAAAATTTCTTGATTTGATTTGATTTAATTTGATTTGATTTGATTTGATTAATCATTATCATCATTTGAATCTTTGCTATCATAAACGATATTATAATTTTGATTATTTCGATAATTTTGTTCATTTTCATTTGAACGATAATTAAGAGAATTTGGAAATTCTTGAATATATTGATTTTGATTTGAATTTTGATTTGAATTTTGATTTAAATTTTCATTTGAATTTTGATTTAAATTTTGATTTGAATTTTGATTTTGAGAAAAATATTGATCTCCATTTGAAGGAGATGTATTCTGTGGATATTTTTGATCTTTAAAAGAATGTGATCTTTTTAATTCTTCATAGTAATAATGATTATTAGTGTCTTCAGGACTGACATTTTGAATATTGCTTTTGTATTGTCTTTTTCGGGGATAAGGACTTGAGACACGACCGCGCGAATGATTAGAATGGAAACCTGAATCAAAACGTTGTTGATTGGAGAGCTCAGGTTGATTAGATTCATCATCCAAAGATTTTTGATATCGAGAAACTTGATCTGAAGAGTAATTTTCTCGATCCTTTTTTTTCTCATTTGAAGGGTAATAATTTCCGTTAGAATCAAAAGAGTCGTATTCGTTTTTTTGATAATATCCTGTGTAGTTTCGTTGTGAGTTTCCATCCCGGTTAGTGTTCTGTTCATATCTCCGAGAATTTTGTCCTTCGTTATATCTTGAATGTGTAAATTTTTGCCCAAATTTTCTTGGTCTTGCCCATGCAAATTGGAAATGTGTTTGTGTGTCTTGCATTTCATGCATTGCATGTTGTGCTTGATCTCTTTGTTCAAATCTCACAAAAGCAATTCCTTTATGATCAATATACTGTTGATTAAAAAGTGGATCAAAAAGTGGATCAAAAAGTGGATCAAAAAAAAAATTTTTTTTTTTAAAAAAAAGCAAAAATATTCAAATTAATATTCTTTTCTTTTTTTTTTAGATTAAAACTTACACTAAACTTTAAGAAACCTGTGTATTTTGAAAGTATTTCTTCTAAATTTTCTTTTTCTTCATGATTTTTGATATTTCGAATAAATAAAGTTGTGATATTTCCAGAATTATTTGAGTTAAAATTAGGACTATTTCCTGTATAACCGTTACCAGGATAATTCCTTGAATTAAAACCATTTTGGCGTTTTTGTCTTTGTTGCATATTTTCATTGGGATCAATTTCGCGGAAATATTGAGGATTTTCACCTGAATTTTCTCTGAATTGATGAACTTCTTGTGATTGAGGACCATAGTTATTATGGGTGTTGTAACTCCATTGGTCGGGATAACTCTCTGCGTTCTGATACACTTGGTCTTCTGATAATTTTGGGTCTTCATAATATTCATACATTTTATGTTGTAAAAATGCTTCTTCCTGTCCTTGTTCCCATTCATTTGCTCTTTGTGGATAATATTCATCTACTTCTTCTCGTGGAATCATTCTTGGTCCATATTCTTGTTTCTGCTTTTCTATCTCTTGTTGTTTCATTTGCATCCGCATTTCGATGTCTTCTTTATTTTGTGAATAAAAATCTTTCTTGTCACGAAATTGATTTTCTTGAATGCTAATTTTGTTCTCGTTTGGGTATTGATTTGATAATTCGAGTCTTGGCGGATAATTTGAGTGTGTTTGTTCGATAATGTTATTCTGGGGTATTTGAGATTCTCTTGTTTTTGTGATCCCAAATTTTGTGGGGAGGTTTGTCAGATATGTTTTATCTGTAATATGTTTTTCAATGTAATTAAATGCATCAGAATTATAAGCTGCCCAGATAATTCTATCCAATAAATCTGCATCAAAGATGTTATGTTTCTTCCATATGGAAATGACTTTACATATTGGGTCCTTTTTTTTAAATTTTAATAATTAATTTAATTTAATTAATTTAATTTTTATTTTTATTTTTTTACCCAAAATTGATCGTTAGATTCCATCATTCCATAAATCAACATTTCAAGATTTTTTTCAAATTCTTTTGTATATAAATCATTTTCTTTAAATGTTTGTTGACTTTTTTTTACAATAGAATCTATTGAATATAAAATCACCAATGAACTATCTTTTGCAACTCTTTGTGCAAAATTTTCAATTGTGGCAACAACAAATTTGAAATTCTTTTAAATTTAAATTTATTAATAAATTTATTATTAAAATTATTATTAAAATTATTATTAAAATTATTATTAAAATTATATATAAAAATTATTATTAAAATTATTATTAAAATTATTATTAAAATTATTATTATATTATTATTTAAATTATTATTATGTTTATTATTAAAATTATATATAAAATTATTATTTAAATTATATATAAAATTATTATTAAAATTATTATTAAAAATTATTATTAAAATTATTATTAAAATTTGTTATTAAAATTATTATTAAAATTATTATTAAATTTATTATTAAATTTATTATTAAATTATTATTAAAATTATTATTAAAATTTATTATTAAAATTATTATTAAAATTATTATTTAATTTATTATTTAATTTATTATTATATTGATTATTAAATTTATTATTATATTGATTATTAAATTTATTATTAAAATTATTATTATATTTATTATTATATTTATTATAAAATTATATATAAAATTATTATTAAATTTATTATTAAAATTATTATTAAATTGATTATTAAAATTATTATTAAATTTATTATTAAATTTATTATTAAAATTATTATTATATTTATTATTAAAATTTATTATTAAATTTATTATAAAAATTATTATTAAAATTATTATTAAAATTATTATTAAATTATTATTAAATTATTATTAAAATATTATTAAAATTATTATTAAATTATTATTAAAATTTATTATTATATTTATTATTAAAATTATTATTAAATTTATAATTAAAATTATTATTAAATTATTATTAAAATTATTATTAAAATTATTATTAAAATTATTATTAAAATTATTATTAAAATTATTATTAAATTATTATTAAATTTATTATTAAATTTATTATTAAAAATTATTATTAAAATTATTTAAAAATTATTATTAAATTTATTATTAAATTTATTATTAAAATTATTATTAAAATTATTATTAAATTTATTATTAAATTTATTATTAAAATTATTATTAAAATTATTATTTAAAATTATTATTATGTTTATTATTAAAATTATATATAAAATTATATATAAAAATTATTATTAAAATTATTATTAAAATTATATATAAAATTATTATTTAAATTATTATTAAATTTATTATTAAATTTATTATTAAATTATTATTAAATTTATTATTAAATTTATTATTAAATTCATTATTAAATTATTATTAAATTTATTATTAAATTTATTATTAAAATTATTATTAAAATTATTATTAAAATTATTATTAAAATTATTATTAAAATTATTATAAAATTATTATTAAAATTATTATTAAAATTTATTATTTAAAATTATTATTAAAATTATTATTAAATTTATTATTAAAATTATTATTAAATTTATTATTAAAATTATTATTATATTTATTATTAAAATTATTATTAAAATTATTATTAAAATTATTATTAAATTTATTATTAAAATTATTATTAAAATTATTATTAAAATTAATTATTAAATTTATTATTAAAATTATTATTAAAATTATTATTAAATTTATTATTAAATTTATTATTAAATTTATTATTAAATTTATTATTAAATTTATTATTAAATTTATTATTAAATTTATTATTAAATTTATTATTAAAATTTATTATTAAATTTATTATTAAATTTATTATTAAATTTATTATTAAATTTATTATTAAATTTATTATTAAATTTATTATTTAATTTATTATAAAATTTATTATTAAAATTATTATTAAATTATTATTAAAAATTATTATTAAAATTTATTATTTAATTTATTATTAAAATTATTATTAAATTTATTATTAAATTTATTATTATATTTATTAAAATTTATTATATTTATTATTAAATTTATTATTATATTTATTATTAAAATTAATTATTAAATTTATTATTAAAATTATTATTAAAATTATTATTATATTTATTATTAAATTAATTATTAAATTTATTATTAAATTTATTATTAAAATTATTATTAAAATTATTATTAAAATTATTATTAAATTTATTATTAAATTTATTATTAAATTTATTATTAAAATTATTATTAAAATTATTATTAAATTTATTATTAAAATTTATTATTAAAAATTATTATTAAAAATTATTATTAAAATTATTATTAAAATTATTATTAAATTTATTATTAAATTTATTATTAAATTTATTATTAAATTTATTATTAAATTTATTATTAAATTTATTATTAAATTTATTATTAAATCTATTATTAAATTTATTATTAAATTTATTATTAAATTTATTATTTAATTTATTATTAAATTTATTATTAAATTATTATTAAAATTATTATTAAAATTTATTATTATTAAAATTATTATTAAAATTATTATTAAATTGATTATTAAAATTATTAAATTTATTATTAAATTTATTATTAAATTATTATTAAATTTATTATTAAATTTATTATTAAAATTGATTATTAAAATTATTATTAAATTATTATTAAAATTATTATTAAAATTATTATTAAATTTATTATTAAAATTATTATTAAATTTATTATTATATTTGTTATTAAAATTATTATTAAATTTATTATTAAATTATTATTAAAATTATTATTAAAATTATTATTAAAATTATTATTAAAATTATTATTAAAATAATTATTAAAATTATTATTATATTTATTATTAAAATTATTATTAAATTTTTAGCTTTTAGTTTTAAAAGTAATTTGATCATTTTCTAAATTTGAATTTAAATTTATTTTTTAAATTTTTTTTTTGTAATTCCAATTTTAATTTAAAATTTCAATTTGTTTTTTAAAATTTATTTTTTAAATTTTTTTTAAATTTCAATTTTAAAAGATAATTTAAACATTTTCTAAATTGAATTTTGAAGAAGAAATTAAATAAACTTCTTTTTTTTTTTTTGGAATTGTTTAAAAAAAATTTAAAAGGAAAATAAAAAACAATTATTAACTTACTTTATGATTTTCAACTGCAAACGTTGAAATTGCTTGAATTTTATTTGCTTCGGGTGTAGAAGGTGTAATTGATGTTAATTGTTCAAATACATACTTAGAACCTTCCCAATCCCATTGTAAACTTTCTTTTTGTTGATCCATAAATTTTAAATTAAATTGTAAAATAAATTTTTTTTTTTTCATTTTTTTTTCATTTTTTTTTTTTAATTGAAAAAAAATTTTTTAAATTATTTTTCCTTTTTGTTTTCTTTTAAATTTTTTTTAAACAAAAAAAAATTTCTAATTTGAATTATTTTGTAATTAATTAATTAATTAATATTAATATTAATATTAATATATGTTTGTTGTTTAAAAAAAAACAACATTTTCTCAAATATTTGTTTTGTTTTGTTTTGTTTTGTTTTGTTTTCAAATTTAAATTCCACTTTTTAAAAAAAGTGATTAAATTTTTAATTCACATTTTTATTTGAACTCCATTTTAAATTAAAAAATGAACTTTTTTAAGATTATATTTTAAGTTCATTTTTAGATTCATTTTTAAATAGAAGTTCATTTTTAACTTTTAAATTCATTTTTAAATTCATTTTTAAATTCATTTTTAAATTAACTTTTAAATTCATTTTTAAATTCATTTTTAAATTCATTTTTAAATTCATTTTTAAATTCATTTTTAACTTTTAAATTCATATTAAATAGAAGTTCATTTTAAATAGAAGTTCATTTTAAATAGAAGTTCATTTTTAACTTTTAAATTCATTTTTAAATAGAAGTTCATATTAAATAGAAGTTCATTTTAAATAGAAGTTCATTTTAAATAGAAGTTCATTTTTAACTTTTAAATTCATTTTTAAATTGAAGTTCATTTTAAATAGAAGTTCATTTTAAATAGAAGTTCATTTTAAATAGAAGTTCATTTTTAACTTTTAAATTCATTTTTAAATTGAAGTTCATTTTTAAATAGAAGTTCATTTTTAAATTTATCTACAATTTTCTTCATATTATTTACTTTCCTAATTAAATATAATTATAATTAAATTAAAATTACCATTAGTTTTATTTTTGTGATTTTTAAATTGAAATTAATTTTTAAATTGAAATTAATTTATAAATTGAAATTGATTTATAAATTGAAATTGATTTATAACTTGAAATTGATTGTGAAATTGAAATTGATTTATAAATTGAAATTGATTGTGAAATTGGTTGTGAAATTGATTGAGAAATTGATTTATAACTTGAAATTAATTGAGAAATTGATTGAGAAATTGATTGAGAAATTGATTGAGAAATTGATTGAGAAATTGATTGAGAAATTGATTGAGAAATTGATTTATAACTTGAAATTGATTTATAAATTGAAATTGATTTATAACTTGAAATTGATTTATAAATTGAAATTGATTTATAACTTGAAATTGATTTATAACTTGAAATTGATTTATAACTTGAAATTGAAATTGATTTATAACTTGAAATTGATTGAGAAATTGATTTATAACTTGAAATTGATTGAGAAATTGATTTATAACTTGAAATTGATTGAGAAATTGAAATTGATTTATAAATTGAAATTGATTTATAACTTGAAATTGATTTATAACTTGAAATTGATTTATAAATTGAAATTGATTTATAAATTGAAATTGATTTATAAATTGAAATTGATTTGAAATTGATTTATAAATTGAAATTGATTGAGAAATTGATTTATAACTTGAAATTGATTTATAAATTGAAATTGATTTATAACTTGAAATTGATTTATAAATTGAAATTGATTTATAACTTGAAATTGATTTATAAATTGAAATTGATTGAGAAATTGAAATTGATTTATAAATTGAAATTGATTTATAAATTGAAATTGATTTATAAATTGAAATTGATTGAGAAATTGATTTGAGAAATTGATTTATAACTTGAAATTGATTTATAACTTGAAATTGATTTATAAATTGAAATTGGTTGTGAAATTGATTTATAACTTGAAATTGATTGAGAAATTGATTTATAAATTGATTGAGAAATTGATTTATAAATTGATTGAGAAATTGATTTATAAATTGATTGAGAAATTGATTTATAACTTGAAATTGATTTATAACTTGAAATTGATTGAGAAATTGATTGAGAAATTGATTGAGAAATTGATTGAGAAATTGATTGAGAAATTGATTGAGAAATTGATTGAGAAATTGATTTATAACTTGAAATTGGTTGAGAAATTGAAATTGATTTATAACTTGAAATTGATTTATAACTTGAAATTGATTGAGAAATTGATTTGTGAAATTGATTTGTGAAATTGATTTGTAAATTGATTTTATCCAAAAACTATTTTTTTTTAAAATAAAAAGAGCTTTTTTTTCATTTATAAATTTTCTATTTTATAAATTTTAATAAATTTCTTTTAAAATTTCGTAAACTTTGCTTGATTTAATAAACAATAAAATTAAAAAAGAAAAAATTAAAAAAAATTTTTTTCTTTATTAAAAAAAAGAAGAAAAAAAAAAGAAGAAAAATAAATTTTTTCATTTTAATTTTTTTTCATTTTTTTCATTTATTTTTTAATAAGTAAATTTAATAATAAAATGGAAAAAGAAACTGAAATTGATTATCCAAAACTTCTTTATCAAACAACAATTCAAGTATTTAAAGACATGAATCCAAAAAACGAAATAAAACAAAAAAAATTTATAGAATTTTTAGAAAGAAAAAAACCAAAAAAAATACGAAAAGAATTACAAAGATTATTAACAATTTTTGAGAACAATTTTCCCGAATCAACATTAAAACAAGTTGACAACTTATTACTTTTTGAACTATCGAAAACAACAATAATAAACTCACTTGAACTTCCACGTTTAGAATTCAATAAGAAAATTTCACTTTATAAAGGGGATATAACAGATTTAAAAATTGATGCAATTGTTAATGCAGCAAATGAGTATTTACTCGGTTGTTTTGTACCAAATCATCCTTGTATTGATAACAGAATCCACATGAAAGCAGGTCCTCGTTTAAGACAAAAATGCAAAGAAATCATGGAAAATCAAGACCATTTAGAACCAGAAGGAAAAGCAAAAATTACTGAAGGTTTTTGCCTTCCTGTCAAATTTGTAATCCACACTGTTGGCCCTAAAAGCAATAATGACCCCCATTTACTCGCTTCTTGTTACCGTTCTTCTCTTGATATTGCTTTCAAAAATTCTGTTAAATCTATTGCTTTTTGTTGTATTTCTTGTGGCATGTTTGGATATGATCCTTCTTTTGCTACAAAAATCGCTTTAAAAACTGTTAGTGATTGGATTTCACAAAATCCAGATGCTTTTGATTTAATTGTCTTTAATGTTTATACTCAAGAAAATTATCAAATTTACCAAAATTTATTACCGAAATTTTTTGGAGAGAAAACAAAAGAAAAATGAATTAAAATTATTTTTTCATTTTAATTTTATTTTTGTTTTTGTTTTGATTTTTCTATTATTTCTATATATTGACGAAAATCACCAGATTTAATTACAAATCCAAAATCAGTGTTATTAAAATAGATATAAGCATTCAAAACATTTTGATTTTCATTTTGATTTTGATTTTGATTTTGATTTTGATTTTGATTTTGATTTTGATTTTCATTTTGATTTTGATTTTGATTTTGATTTTGATTTTGATTTTGATTTTGATTTTGATTTTGATTTTGATTTTCATTTTGATTTTCATTTTCATTTTGATTTTGATTTTGATTTTGATTTTGATTTTGATTTTGATTTTTATTTTCATTTTCATTTTCATTTTGATTTTGATTTTGATTTTGATTTTGATTTTGATTTTGATTTTCATTTTGATTTTGATTTTGATTTTGATTTTCATTTTGATTTTGATTTTCATTTTGATTTTGATTTTCATCTTCATTTTCATTTTCATCAATAATTTTGATTTGTATAATTTCTCTTTTATACCAATTTGGATGAAATTCAAGTTTATCCAATTTCTTTAAAACAGAATTAGAAACTTGATAAACTTCACCCAAAATAAAACTTGTTTGAATTTCAGAATTTACAAAAGGAATTTCTGAAGCTGTTAAATGATATTTTTTTATTGTTATTGCTTTTCCTATAAATTTACTCTCTGAATTTTCTAATAAAAAATGATTTGATAATCCTTTCATTAATGTTCCATAAACAAAAACAAGATTCATTTTTTGAAAAGAAAAGAAAAAAATGATTTTTAATTTTTTAATTTTTTAATTTTTTAATTCTGTTTTTTTTTCTTTTAAAGTTTTAAAACAGATTTTTCAGAATTATAAAAATTCTTTTTAATTTGCAATTCTTCTTGACGATAAAGTTCTTTTGTTTCTTTTTTTTCTTTTCTTCTTTTTCTTCTTTCTTCTTTAATTTTTTTCTTTCTTTCTTTTTTTTCTTTTAAAGTTTCTTTTTCTCTTGCTTTTCCAAGATTTGTATTTTTCTTTTTTTCTTCTTGTTCTTTCTTTTTTGGAAGTACACCCAATGGTATTCCTGTTTTTTTAGAAAGTTGAACAGGATTTTTTTCTTGTTTTGTTATTTTTTTGACTTTTTTTTTTGGAATTGAAATTTTTGTTGGTTGATTTTCAAAATTAGATTGTGTACTAATAATTGATTCACAATCAAATTCTAGTTTTTCTTTATGAGTAAGATAAAATTGTTCGTTCATTATATTTATTTCTTCATCACTTTCAACTTTTTTATCTTTTTCATTTATTTCATCTTTTTCTTTTATTTCATTTATTTCATTTTTTTCATTCATTTCATGTTTTTGATTTATTTCATTCATTTTATCTTTTTTGTTCATTTCATGTTTTTCATTCATTTCATGTATTTCATTCATTTTATCTTTTTTGTTTATTTCATCTTTTTCATTTATTTCATCTTTTTCATTTATTTCATGTATTTCATCTTTTTCATCTTTTTCATCTTTTTCATCTTTTTTGTTTCTTTTTTGTTTGTTTTCCAATATTTGATCCTTGTTTTTTGTCTCTTCAATAAATTCATCAAGTATCGAATCAATTTGTTTAAATGATTTAAGTTTAGGTTGATTTTCCTTGATACTTTCTTGAATTTTATCATCATATTCCATATTCATTTCATCATCAGAACTTTCATAACCAAATTCCTTTCTCAAAACAACTTCAAATTTCTCTTCCAAAAAATTTAAATATTGGGATCTATTTGAAATATGAGAAAAATTAGAAGCAGTATCAAATTTTTTTGAATGATGTGATTTAAATTGACTATCAAAAGAACCATCAAAAGAATCATCAAAAGAATCTGGATATTCTTTATCATCATTATAAATTTCATTTTCATTTTCATTTTCTTTATCTTTATCTTCAACTCCTTGTGCTAATTCAACAAAATTATCTTCAATTTCTTGATATTCATTATCACTTCCAGATTCTAATGCTAATGCAATATCTGGATCAATATCTAAATCTAAATTTCGATTTATTCCTGGTTGTTGAAGTGTATCTATTGGAAGTAGATTATTATCTCCAAATAATTCTTTTGGAAGTTTTTGTGTTTGTTTTGTTTTGCTATCTTTGATTGTAATAACATCTTCTTCATTATTTTTCTATTATTATTAAATTGATTATAAAATTATTATTAAAATTATTATTAAAATTATTATTAAAATTATTATTAAAATTATTATTAAAATTATTATTAAAATTATTATTAAAATTATTATTAAAATTATTATTAAAATTATTAATATATTTATTATTAAATTTATTATTAAATTTATTATTAAATTTATTATTAAATTTATTATTAAATTTATTATTAAAATTATTATTAAAATTATTATTAAAATTATTATTAAAATTATTATTAAAATTATTATTAAAATTATTATTAAATTTATTATTAAAATTATTATTAAAATTATTATTAAAATTATTATATTTATTATTAAATTTATTATTAAATTTATTATTAAAAATTATTATTAAAATTATTATTTAAATTATTATTAAATTTATTATTAAATTTATATATAAAATTATATATAAAATTATATATAAAATTATATATAAAATTATATATAAAATTATATATAAAATTATATATAAAATTATATATAAAATTATATATAAAATTATATATAAAATTATATATAAAATTATTATTAAAATTATTATTAAAATTATTATTAAAATTATTATTAAAATTATTATTAAAATTATTATCAAAATGATTTATTATATTTATTATTAAAATTGTTATTAAATTTGTTATTAAATTTATTATTAAAAATTATTATTAAAATTATTATTAAAATTATTATTAAAATTATTATTAAATTTATTATTAAATTTATTATTTAATTTATTATTAAATTTATTATTAAATTTATTATTAAATTTATTATTTAAATTATTATTAAATTTATTATTAAATTTATTATTTAATTTATTATTAAAATTATTATTAAAATTATTATTAAAATTATTATTAAAATTATTATTAAAATTATTATTAAAATTATTATTAAAATTATTATTAAATTTATTATTTAATTTATTATTAAATTGATTATTAAAATTATTGAGAATATACAGTATTAGGAGAATTAACAATTCTTGCATTAATTGGTTTTAAAACTAATTCTGAAGTTTCATCTTCATATCTTGTTGGATCTCTTTGTTCTCTATGAACTAATTGAAATCTAATTCCTCTATCATGTTTTTTTTTTGTTTTTGTTATTATTGTTTTTTGTGATGTCATCTCTTTTATAAATTTTAAAAAAGAAAGAAAAAATGAAAAAAAAAAAATGAAAAATGATTTTTTTTAATTTTAAAAAAAAAAATTAAATTTTTGAATTGAAAAAAATTTTCATCTCATTTTTCTTTTTTCAATAATTTGTTTAACTTACAATTTTGTTTTAAATTGATTTTCCTTTATTTTCCTTTTTCTTTTTTTTGTTTCGAAAAAAAATATTATTTTCGATAAATTTTTATTTCAAAAAAAAAAACCAGTTTAAAAATAAATGACAAGTTTTATTGATTCTTTATCTGATTCTGATCTTGAAATGATTGAAGAATTAAGAGCTGCTCTTGAACGTAAATTTATTTATTTTTTTATCTAAATTTTTTTATCTAAATTTTTATAAAAAAAATTTTTATTCTTTTTTTTTTTGATTTTTTAATTTAAAAAAAAATTTTTAAAACAAATTTAAAAAATCCAAAACTATTTTAATCCATTTAGGCAATAATTCTGAAGAGTAAAAAATTTCCTTTCCTTTTTTATTTTATTAAATTAGTTTTTATTTTCTTTTGTTTCAATTATTTTAAATTAAAATAAAAAAAATTTTTTTTATCTTTTTAGTCAATTTGATTCTGAATTAGAATTTGAAGAAAATCAATTTGGAAGTTATGAAGAAATGAAATTAAGAAATGGTTTTGATAATTTTGATGAAAATGAAAATGAATTTCAAAGTCAATTTCAAAATCAATTTCAAAATCAATTTCAAAATCAAAATACAAATCAATTTCAAAATACAAATCAATTTCAAAATCAATTTCAAAATCAAAATACAAATCAATTTCAAAATACAAATCAATTTCAAAATACAAATCAATTTCAAAATCAAAAATACAAATCAATTTCAATTTCAAAATCAAATTCAAAATACAAATCAATTTCGAAATCAAAATCAATTTCAAAATCAAAATACAAATCAATTTCAAAATCAAAATACAAATCAATTTCGAAATCAAAATCAATTTCGAAATCAAAATACAAATCAATTTCAAAATCAAAATACAAATCAATTTCAAAATCAAAATTTAAATGAAAGTTTAAATGAAAGTCTAAATGAAAGTTTAAATGAAAGTTTAAATGAATTTCAAAATAAAAGTCAATTTCAAAATCAAAATCAATTTCAAAATACAAATCAATTTCAAAATCAAAATTTAAATGAAAGTTTAAATGAAAGTCTAAATGAATTTCAAAATGAATTTCAAAATAAAAGTCAATTTGAAAATGTAGAAAGAATAAATACTCAAAATAATCCGAATAGAAATAATTATTACAATGATAAAGATAATAGTGATGACAGTGATGACAGTGATGCTGAAACTGATCAAGAGATTGAATATAATTCTTCTGATAGTGAAAGTGAAAGTGATATTGATGATGATGATATTTTTAATTTTCTTTCTGAATCAGAAATTGATAAAAAGTAATTTCCAAAATTAAAATCAAAATTATGATTAAAATTAAATTTAAAATCAAAATTTAAATTTAAATTAAAATTAAAATTAAAATTAAAATTAAAATTATGATTAAAATTAAAATTAAAATTAAAATTAAAATTAAAATTAAAATTAAAATTAAAATTAAAATTAAAATTAAAATTAAAATTAAAATTAAAATTAAAATTAAAATTAAAATTAAAATTAAAATTAAAATTAAAATTAAAATTAAAATTAAAATTAAAATTAAAATTAAAATTAAAATTAAAATTTAAATTTAAAATTAAAATTAAAATTAAAATTAAAATTAAAATGAAAATCGGATAAAAAATTAATTTGATAAAAAATCTAGAAAAACTCCTTTTCAACCAATTCCACTAGTTCAACAACAAATAAACTTATTCAAAAAAATTTACAACGAAAATACACTTCTTAAAAATCAAACAAAACAACTTATCGAATTAGGACAAGAATATTTAGATCAAATTGATTTAGAACAAAATTATCATACATCACAAAAAAACGAACTTGAACATTTTCGAAAAATTTTAATTGCAATTCTTGAAAAATGTTATAATCTTAAAGTACAAAATAAAACTGAAGATGTAGAAAATAAAGTTAATTTTTGGACAGAAAAAGAGTTGTTATTTTTTCAACAAAAATTACATTATTTTCAAGCAAAATTTTTTCCATCAGATTATATCAATCAAACAGAAACAGAAAAAGAAACACAAACACAAAATAAGCAACTTAATATTTCAGTTTTTTTTCAAGAAAATATAAATGAAAATCAAAATGAAAATCAAAATGAAAATATAAATGAAAATGAAAATGAAAATATAATTCAAAATGAAAATATAAATGAAAATCCAAATCAAAATCCAAATCAAAATATCCAAAATAAATTTCAACATAAATTCCAAAATAAATCCCAAAATTCAAATATTGATCAAATGAACCAATTTCAAGATCCAAATATGAAAAATACTGGTTGGGATTTTTGGTTTAAATAATTTGAATATTTTGAACAATGTTTTTTTTCTTCTTTTTTATCTAAATTATTATTTTAATTTAGATCAAAATAATTGTTGAAAAATTGTTGAACAAAATAAACATTTTTCTTTTTCTTTTTTTTTTTTTGAAATTATAAAAAATTTGTGTAAAAAAAAAGTTGAGAAAAAAAAAAGAAAAAAAACAATTAATCTTTAAATTTTTTTAAGAATTAAATTTTGTAAAGATTATTTTTAATTATTATTATTAATATTAATAATTGTAATCTTGATAAAAACCACCATCACTTGGTCGAATATAACCTGTTGCAATTAAAACAACATCAATAATTGTCCAAACTCCAAAACCTCCTAATGTAAATAATTTTCCAATACCTGCTCCATAATTTCCCTTTTTAATTTTGAATTTTTCATTTAAATTTTTCATTTAAATTTTTGAATTAAATTTTGGGTTAATTTTTGAATTAAATTTGAATTAAATTTGAATTAATTTTTGGATTAAATTTGGATTAATTTTGGATTAATTTTTGAATTAATTTTTGAATTAAATTTGAATTAATTTTTGGATTAAATTTTGGATTAAATTTTGGATTAATTTTTGAATTAATTTTTGAATTAAATTTTGGGTTAATTTTAGATTTAATTTGGATTAATTTTTGAATTAAATTTGGATTAAATTTGGATTAAATTTGAATTAAATTTTTGAATTAAATTTGAATTAATTTTTGGATTAAATTTTGAATTAATTTTTGGGTTAATTTTGAATTAATTTTGAATTAAATTTGAATTAAATTTTTGAATAAATTAATTTGGATTAATTTTTGAATTAATTTTTGAATTAATTTTTGAATTAATTTTTGAATTAATTTTTGAATTAAATTTTGAATTAAATTTTGGATTAAATTTGAATTAAATTTTGGATTAATTTTTGGATTAAATTTTTGGATTAATTTTGGATTAAATTTTTGAATTAATTTTTGAATTAATTTTTGGATTAAATTTTTGGATTAAATTTTGGATTAAATTTTTGGATTAAATTTTGGGTTAATTTTGAATTAAATTTGAATTAAATTTGAATTAAATTTGGATTAAATTTTGGATTAAATTTTTGGATTAATTTTGGATTAAATTTTTGAATTAATTTTGAATTAAATTTTTGAATTAAATTTGGATTAAATGTTTGGATTCTTTTCTTAAAATTTACTAAATAAAATCTATCACCTCCAAATCCTCCAAGTGTAATGCTAAATTTTATTTATAAATTTAATTTATAAATTTAATTTTAAATCAAAATAAAAAATTAAGAGAAATCCTTTTTTAAATTACCTTAAAATTAAGGTTTTTTTCCATGATTTTTTAGATGCAAAATTACAGTATTGATATTTCGGAAATGTTCTTGTTCCTGCACAAAAAATATCATCTCTAACATCACATGTTGCTAAATAATAACTTTCTTTACGTCCAACATGGCAACTTGTTTTATTAGAGCAAATATGTAAATAATCATCAGTTTGATAGCAAAATTGACAAGTATGAGTTTTATTAAAATCTCTTAATCCCTTTATATTTTGTTATCATTATAAATATAAATATAAATATAAATATAAATATAAATATAAATATAAATATAAATATAAATATAAATATAAATATAAATATAAATATAAATATAATTATAAATATAATTGTAAATATAAATATAAATATAAATATAATTATAAATATAAATATAAATATAAATATAAATATAAATATAAATATAAATATAAATATAAATATAAATATAAATATAAATATAAATATAAATATAAATATAAATATAAATATAAATATAAATATAAATATAAATATAAATATAAATATAAATATAAATATAAATATAAATATAAATATAAATATAAAATATAAATATAAATAACATAAATATAAATATAATTATAAATATAAATATAATTATAAATATAAATATAAATATAAATATAAATATAAATATAAATATAAATATAAATATAAATATAAAAATAAAATATAAATATAAAATATAAAATATAAAATATAAATATAAATATAAATATAAATATAAATATAATTATAAATATAAATATAAATATAAATATAAATATAAATATAAATATAAATATAAATATAAATATAAATATAAATATAAATATAAATATAAATATAAATATAAATATAATTATAAATATAAATATAATTATAAATATAAATATATATATAAATATAATTGTAAATATAATTGTAAATATAAATATAAATATAAATATAAATATAAATATAAATATATAATTATTTTTACAGAACAATTAATAGAAAGTGGAACTGTACAAGATGTTTCTGTATCTTCTCCAAATGTGCAATTTGTTGAATAATTGCAATCAAGTAAAGAAGCTTGTACATCAACACAATCAATAGAAATTCCAATTTTTATTTGTAATAAGAAAAGAATTAATAAAAAAATAAATTTCATAACAAAAAAAATGAAAAATGAAAAAATGAAAAAATGAAAAAATGAAAAAATGAAAAAATGAAAAAATGAAAAAATGAAAAAATGAAAAAATGAAAAAATGAAAAAATGAAAAAATGAAAAAATGAAAAAATGAAAAATGTTGTTTTTGTTTTTGTTTTTGTTTTTGTTTTTGTTTTTGTTTTTGTTTTTGTTTTTGTTTTTGTTTTTGTTTTTGTTTTTGTTTTTGTTTTTGTTTTTGTTTTTGTTTTTTGTTTTTGTTTTTGTTTTTGTTTTTTTTTTTTTGTTTTTTGTTTTTTTTTTTGTTTTTAGATCAAAAAAAAAAAAAACATTTTTCCAAAATTCACTTTTTTTTTCTGTATTTTTTTTTATAATGAATTTTAATCAAAAAACTCAAGAATCAATTTTAAAAACAACTCCTTCTCTTCAAGATCTAATAGCTAAAGAAAATCTTGAATTTAATTTATCAGAAAAATCACAAGATCTTCAAAGTTCACAAAATTCAATTAAATCTTTTTCAAATTCACAAGATTCTCTTGTAAAAAAAAAAAGAAATTAATTCAAAAAAAAAATATTTTTTTTCCTGTCAATTTTTTCTCATTTTTTCTTTTCTTTCTTTTTATTTATTTAAATTTAAATTTAAATAGAATTCATTCAGAAGATCTTTTTCTCATTTTAAATCTTCTCTTCAAAATTCTTCACAAAAATATTTAAAAAATAATGGAAATCAAACAAGAAATTTATTATCAATTCCTAGAGAAGATTTAAGAAAAAATTCTATTGAAGACAATTTAACAAAAAATAAATCAAATTTTGAATTAATTTCTTTTTTTGATCAAACTTCATTGAAAACTAAACATAAATTATCCAAAATCCAAAAATTAACTGAAAATTTAAATTCAAAAATGGAAATTCTTGATCATTTTGAAAATTCTTCAAAAGAAATGATTGAAGAAATTAAAAATTTGAAACAAAATAATAAACAAAATGAAGTAAATGTAAAGGAAATTATTCTAATAAATTCCCAATTTATTCAAGAATTCAGAAATCAAATGAACAAAATGCAAATTTCACTTGAAGAAATTCAAAAAGATAAAAATCAATTTCTAAATGAAATTTTAATAATGAAAAAAGAATGGAATGAAAAATTTGATCAATTTATGAAATTTTTCATAAAAGAATCCCAAAATCGAAATCAAGAAAATCAACTTTCAAATGAAAATTTACAAAAAGAATTGAAAATTTTTGAGGAAAAAGGAATTAATTTAGAAAATAAATTAGAATCCAAATTAGAAAATCAAAATGAAAAAATTGAGCAAATTTTACATTTCCAAAATCAAAATCAAAATCAAAATCAAAATCAAAACTCATTAATTTCTCAAATTAAAAAATTTAAGAAAGAAATACTCAAAAATATTATTCAAAAAGTTGATCAAATCAAAGAAGCCAAAAAAGATAATTCCAATTTTAATTTTCAAAAAGATTTTGATGAAAAATTGAAAATGAAAGAAGATTTAATCAAAATGAATTCGAATTTGGAAAATATCTCAAACAAAATCAAAAAATTAGTGAAGTTTTCAGAAAGAAAAAATGAAGAGAAAAAAAGGAAGAAAAAAGAATTTAATAATTTCGAAAATCCAAAAAGAAATCAAAAAGAATCAATTAAAAAGAAAGAGAAAAGAGTCCAATTTCTGAATGAAAAAGAAATTAATGAAAAATTTTGGTTATTTGATTATTCTTTAATTTAAAAAAAATTTGGAAAGAAATTTGGAAAGAAAACAACAAAAAATCATTTTTTTTTCAAAATTATTTTTTAATTCAAAAAAAATGAGTGGAAGATACGGAAATAGAGAAGAAAGACATAAAAAATTTGAAGAAAGAAGAAAAGAAATGATGGATGAATTCAGTCAAGTTAAAACAAAATTAAATGAAATAGATAATCAAACAAAAGGAGATGTAAAAAACAAAAAAAAAAAAAAAAATCAAAAAAAACGGACAATTTTTTTAAAAAATTTAAAACCCATTTTTTTCAAAACAAAAAAACAAAAAAAACAAAATTAATTAAACAAATGCATCACGGACATCATGGACATCGTGGACCTCCTCGTGGTGGTGGTGGTGGTGGACCTCGTCATGGTCATCATCGTCATGATTTTCATTCCCCTCCTAATTCCCCTCCTCCTCCTCGTGGACCTTCTCCTCCTCCTCCTGATTCAGGACAGACTCAAAAAATTTTGGATGAGTTGAAACAATTAAGTGAAACTCAACAACAAATCCAAAAAGAAAAAAACCAACTCCTTCAAGAAAGAAACGAACATCTAGAATCAATTTCTAAACTTGAAAAGCTTAAACAAGAAATTCTACAACAAAAAATTCAACTTGAAAATGAAAATAAAAAACAAGAAGAACTTATTACTCAACTTAAAAAAGAGAATGAGGAAAAAGATTTAAAAATTAAAGAATTAGTTTCTCAATTAGAATCCAAAAATGAAGAAAATGGCAAAAATGAATCTGAAAGAAAAACATTTGAAGAAACAATTTTAACAAAAGAGAAGTTAATAAATCAATATAAAAAAGAGAATGAAGAAAATGAACAAAAAACGAAAGAATCAAATAAATATCTTTCAATTTTATTTGAAAATGCTAATACATTCCATTATGATTTTACAATATTTGCTGGAGAAAACAATACACCATTAAAATGTCACAGAGGAATATTAATGATTAGAACTCCTTATTTTTTCAATTATTGCAAACAATCATTATCCAAACAAATCAAATTATCAGATGTTGATCCTAAAATTATGAAAATGATTCTTGAATATTTTTACACAAATCAAATTAATTTAGAAGGATTTGATATTGAATTACTTAAGAAATCTTGGGTTGCAAGTTCAAAATTTGATTTAAATGAATTACAAAAAAAGATTAATCACAAAATCAATGAAATTATTTCAAATGAGAATGTTGGATTTATTTTAGATCTTGCTATTGAAAATGAATCAAAAGAACTTGAAAATATATGTTTAGAATTTCTTAATTTAAATGATAATCTTGAAATATTCTCGAAAGATGAAAAATTCTTTAATATTAATCGACTTAAGAAAATGAGAAGAATTATGAAAATGGCAGTTGAAAATGAAAACTTTACTAAATATTTAAGTTTATTTTCAATTTATTCTGAAATGATTGAAAATTATGGAAAACATATTGATATTGAATTTGAACATCCAAAAAGTTTTCTTGAATCAATTATTCCTAAATTTTCAGATTCTAAAATTACAGATGAAGATTGTTCAAATATTTACAAACTTAAATTCCTTCCAAAAGATTTAAAGAATCTTTTCTTAAAAAAACGACTTTAAAATCAAACACAAATAATTACTTTTCCTTCTAATTCTTTTTCCAATTCTTTTTCTTTTCCAATATAAATTCAAAAACAAAAAGAAAAATAAGAATAAAAATTTTTTCCAAAAACATTTTTAATCTAAATTATTTTTGATCTTTTTCCAATTCTTTTATTTTTAGATTTAATTTTTTTAATTAAATTATTTTTTTAATTATTTTTTTTTTTTATTTTTTTAATTCTTTTTTTTTTAATTATTTTGGATTTAATTATTTTTTCTTTTCCAATTATTTTTTTGATTTTCCAAATTCAAAAATTAAAAAGAAAAATAATTTTGAATTAAAGATTATTTTAAAAATTTTTAAATCTTTAGAAAAGTATTTTTGATTTAATTATTTTTGATTTAATTATTTTAGATTTAAAATATTTTTGATTTAATTATTTTTGATTTATTATTTAGATTTAATTATAAATTTTTTTGATTTGTTGATTTATTTTTGGATTTAATTATTTTTGATTTAATTATTTTGGATTTAATTATTTTAAAAAAGATTTAATAAAAAATAAAGAAAAACAAAAATTTGGAAAAACAAAAATTTGGAAAAGAAAAAGAAAAAGAAAAAATCATTTTTTTTTCAAAATTATTATTATAAAATGAGTAGAGGTCATCATCATGGAGATTTTCATAAACGGTTTGAAGAAAGAAGAAAAGAAATGATGGATGAATTCAGTCAAGTTAAAACAAAATTAAATGAAATAGATAATCAAACAAAAGGAGATGTAAAAAACAAAAAAAAAAAAAAAAATCAAAAAAAACGGACAATTTTTTTAAAAAATTTAAAACCCATTTTTTTCAAAACAAAAAAACAAAAAAAACAAAATTAATTAAAAAAATGCATCGCGGACATCGTGGACCTCATCATGGACATCATGGCGGACCTCATCATCATCAACATTTTGAAGAACAGAATCAAAAAATTTTGGATGAGTTGAAACAATTAAGAGAAATTCAACAACAAATTCAAAAAGAAAAAGACCAACTTGTTGAAGAAAGAAAAAATTTAGTATCAATTTCTGAACTTGAAAAGCTTAAACAAGAAATTCTACAACAAAAAACTCAATTTGAAAATGAAAATAAAAAACAAGAAGAACTTATTACTCAACTTAAAAAAGAGAATGAGGAAAAAGATTTAAAAATTAAAGAATTAGTTTCTCAATTAGAATCCAAAAATGAAGAAAATAGCAAAAATGAATCTGAAAGAAAAACACTTGAAGAAACAATTTTAACAAAAGAGAAGTTAATAAATCAATATAAAAAAGGGAATGAAGAAAATGAACAAAAAATGAAAGAATCAAATAAATATCTTTCAATTTTATTTGAAAATGCTAATACATTCCATTATGATTTTACAATATTTGCTGGAGAAAACAATACACCATTAAAATGTCACAGAGGAATATTAATGATTAGAACTCCTTATTTTTTCAATTATTGCAAACAATCATTATCTAAACAAATCAAATTATCAGATGTTGATCCTAAAATTATGAAAATGATTCTTGAATATTTTTACACAAATCAAATTAATTTAGAAGGATTTGATATTGAATTACTTAAGAAATCTTGGGTTACAAGTTCAAAATTTGATTTAAATGAATTACAAAAAAAGATTAATCACAAAATTAATGAAATTATTTCAAATGAGAATGTTGGATTTATTTTAGATTTTGCTATTGAAAATGAATCAAAAGAACTTGAAAATATATGTTTAGAATTTCTTAATTTAAATGATAATCTTGAAATATTTTCAAAAGATGAAAAATTCTTTAATATTAACAGACTTAAGAAAATGAGAAGAATTATGAAAATGGCAGTTGAAAATGAAAACTTTACTAAATATTTAAGTTTATTTTCAATTTATTCTGAAATGATTGAAAATTATGGAAAACATGTTGATATTGAATTTGAACATCCAAAAAGTTTTCTTGAATCAATTATTCCTAAATTTTCAGATTCTAAAATTACAGATGAAGATTGTTCAAATATTTACAAACTTAAATTCCTTCCAAAAGATTTAAAGAATCTTTTCTTAAAAAAACGACTTTAATTCAAACACAAACAATTACTTTTCTAATTCTTTTTCCAAATTCTTTTTCTAATTATTTTTCTTTTCCAATTATTTTTCCAATTCTTTTTCTTTTCTAATTCTTTTTCTTTTCCAATTATTTTTCTTTTCCAATTCTTTTTCTTTTCCCAATTCTTTTTCTTTTCCAAATTCCAAAAAAAAACAAAAAAGAAAAAATAAGAATAAAAGATTATTTCACAAAAAAAAAAATATTTTTAATCTAAAATTATTTTTAGATTTAATTATTTTTGGATTTAATTATTTTAGATTTAATTATTTTTGATTTAATTATTTTAGATTTGATTATTTTGGATTTAAATATTTTAGATTTAATTATTTTAGATTTGATTATTTTGGATTTGATTATTTTTGATTTAATTATTTTAATCCAAATTTGTTGATTAAATTGGGATTTGATGAATAATAATAATAAAAAAAAGATCTTAATAAAAAATAAAGAAAAACAAAAAAAATTTGGAAAAGAAAAAGAAAAAGAAAAAAAATCATTTTTTTTTTCAAAATTATTATTATAAAATGAGTAGAGGTCATCATCATGGAGATTTTCATAAACGATTTGAAGAAAGAAGAAAAGAAATGATGGATGAATTCAGTCAAGTTAAAACAAAATTAAATGAAATAGATAATCAAACAAAAGGAGATGTAAAAAACAAAAAAAAAAATCAAAAAAAATCAAAAAAAACGGACAATTTTTTTAAAAAATTTAAAACCCATTTTTTTCAAAACAAAAAAACAAAAAAAACAAAATTAATTTTAAGCAAATAAACAAACAAACAAATAATTAAGCAAATAAATAAATGGAACCCAAACATTTTGAAGAACAGAATCAAAAAATTTTGGATGAGTTGAAACAATTAAGAGAAATTCAACAACAAATTCAAAAAGAAAAAGACCAACTTGTTGAAGAAAGAAAAAATTTAGTATCAATTTCTGAACTTGAAAAGCTTAAACAAGAAATTCTACAACAAAAAACTCAATTTGAAAATGAAAATAAAAAACAAGAAGAACTTATTACTCAACTTAAAAAAGAGAATGAGGAAAAAGATTTAAAATTTAAACAATCATTTCGTGGAGAAAAATGGAGTCAAAACCTTAACGCTAACAATCAGACCGAATCTGAGTATGCAGGATTTAATACTTGGAGTGAGTATTTAAATCACAAAACTCCAACTGGAGCCAATTCTGCAAGCATTAGAAGTCACGCGTTAAATGCGATTGGGGAACATAACGCCAAGCAATTAAAAACGTTAGCAGATCAAGCAAGCAACCCACAAGCATTTACCACCTGCATCAACAATCTGCAAATTACGCCTAAACAAAATCGTACAGAAATAAAATACGCTGGTAAATTTACTTATTTAAACCCAGAAATACGTAACGCTTTTCACTCGAGCATTGGTAAGGTAGCCTCAGCCGTTAAAAATTTAACAAATGCACTTAATAATCAATACAAAGAGGGCAAAATACCAACTAACTATAGCGAAAGCATTGTCTCAAACCTACCAAAATACATAAACACATTGGCTCAAAAACTTGAATCTGATTTTTTACAAATTTACGATAAAGACATATCTGAAGTTAAAAAAAATGTCCAAGAGGCTCAGCAATTATGCCAAAACACAGCAGAGTTACGTAAAATTGCAACCCGTTTTGCAACATATCCAACTATCGCCGCAGAAGAACAAAAAGCAAAAGCAGAAGAAGCAAAACGCAAGGAAGCAGAAGAACAAAAAGCAAAAGCAGAAGAAGCAAAACGCAAACAAGAGCAAGAAGAAGAAAAACGCAAAAAAGAACAAGAAATTGAATTAAAACTCAAGAAAGATGCAAATGAAACTGAACAAAAAAAATTTGAAGAAACAATTTTAACAATAGAGAATTTAATAATGCAACTTAAAAAAGAGAATGAGGAAAAAGATGTAAAAATTAAAGAATTAGTTTCTCAATTAGAATCCAAAAATGAAGAAAATAGCAAAAATGAATCTGAAAGAAAAACACTTGAAGAAACAATTTTAACAAAAGAGAAGTTAATAAATCAATATAAAAAAGAGAATGAAGAAAATGAACAAAAAACGAAAGAATCAAATAAATATCTTTCAATTTTATTTGAAAATGCTAATACATTTCATTATGATTTTACAATATTTGCTGGAGGAAATAATACACCATTAAAATGTCACAGAGGAATATTAATGATTAGAACTCCTTATTTTTTCAATTATTGCAAACAATCATTATCTAAACAAATCAAATTACCAGATGTTGATCCTAAAATTATGAAAATGATTCTTGAATATTTTTACACAAATCAAATTAATTTAGAAGGATTTGATATTGAATTACTTAAGAAATCTTGGGTTGCAAGTTCAAAATTTGATTTAAATGAATTACAAAAAAAGATTAATCACAAAATTAATGAAATTATTTCAAATGAAAATGTTGGATTTATTTTAGATTTTGCTATTGAAAATGAATCAAAAGAACTTGAAAATATATGTTTAGAATTTCTTAATTTAAATGATAATCTTGAAATATTCTCGAAAGATGAAAAATTCTTTAATATTAATCGACTTAAGAAAATGAGAAGAATTATGAAAATGGCAGTTGAAAATGAAAACTTTACTAAATATTTAAGTTTATTTTCAATTTATTCTGAAATGATTGAAAATTATGGAAAACATGTTGATATTGAATTTGAACATCCAAAAAGTTTTCTTGAATCAATTATTCCTAAATTTTCAGATTCTAAAATTACAGATGAAGATTGTTCAAATATTTACAAACTTAAATTCCTTCCAAAAGATTTAAAGAATCTTTTCTTAAAAAAACGACTTTAAATTCAAACACAAACAATTACTTTTCCAAATTATTCTTCCTTTCCAATTATTTTTCTTTTCCAATTCTTTTTCTTTTCCAAATTCTTTTTATTTTTCTAATTCTTTTTCTAATTCTTTTTCTTTTCCAAATTCCAAAAAAAAAACAAAAAAGAAAAAATAAGAATAAAAGATTATTTCACAAAAAAAAAACATTTTTAATCTAAAATTATTTTGGATTTAATTATTTTTGATTTAATTATTTTAGATTTAATTATTTTTGATTTAATTATTTTGGATTTAATTATTTTAGATTTAATTATTTTGGATTTAATTATTTTTGATTTGATTATTTTTAATTTAATTAAAGGGATTTGTTGATTAAAATTAGATTTAATTATTTTTGATTTAATTATTTTTGGATTTAATTATTTTAGATTTAATTATTTTTGATTTAATTATTTTGGATTTAATTATTTTTGATTTGATTATTTTTAGATTAAAGGGATTTGTTGATTAAAATTAGATTTAATTATTTTTGATTAAATTATTTTTGGATTTGATTATTTTTGATTTAATTATTTTTGATTTAATTATTTTAGATTTAATTATTTTTGTTGATTAAAATTAGATTAAAATATTTATGAGAAAAATGGAAAAAACAAAAAAAATTTTCTTTTTAAAATTCTAAATAAAAAAAATATGTAAATATAAATATATATATGTAAATAAAAATATAAAAATAATAATAAAAAAATTAAAAAAAAATTTAATTTTGTTTTTTTTTTCATTTTTCAATTTTTTTTTTCAGAATAAATGGCCAATAATATAATACTTTTCGTATTCAAAGTTTGTACTGCTTGTGTTTGTGTGATGAGCTTTGTTTCAAGTTTTGTAGGAGTTGCAAAAGCATCAAATCATGTTTTTAATGTTGCTGAATTTTATCTTGCTTTCAATTCATTGTAAAAACTTAATAGAATGAATTTTTGAAAAAAAAATTTCTGTTTATTTAATTTTTTATTTTTTATTTTTATTTTTAATTTTATTTTTTTAGTTTCTTTTCTATGTTTTTGGCAGTTGCTGAGTTTAGTTCATTCCCTTATTTTTTTAAAGAGTTTGGAATATTACGTTCTTATCTTGGAAGAGGAATGCTTACTCTTATGATTGGAAGTTTTGGTAATTAATTTACATTTCAAATTCAAAATCAATTTCAAATTCAAAATCAAAATCAAAATCAAATTCAAATTCAAATTCAAATTCAAATTCAAATTCAAATTCAAATTTAAATTCAAAATCAAAATCAAAATCAAAATCAAAATTAAATTCAAAATCAAATTCAATTTCAAAATCAAATTCAAATTCAAATTCAAATTCAAATTCAAATTCAATTTCAATTTCAATTTCAAAATCAAAATCAAATTTAATTTCAAAATCAAAATAAAAATCAATTTAAAATTAAAATTAAAATTAAAATTAAAATGAAAATTAAAATGAAAATTAAAATTAAAATTAAAATTAAAATTAAAATTAAAATTAAAATTAAAAATCAAATTCAAATTCAAATTCAAATTCAAAATCAAAAATTTCAAAATTAAATTCAAAATTCAAAATTAAATTCAAAATTAAAATTCAAATTCAAATTCAAATTCAAATTCAAATTCAAATTCAAATTCAAATTCAAAATCAAAATCAAATTTAATTTCAAAATCAAAATTAAAATCAAAATCAATTTCAAAATTAAATTCAAAATCAAAATCAAAATCAAAATCAAAATCAAAATCAAAATCAAAATCAAATTCAAATTCAATTTCAAAATCAAAATCAAAATTCAATTTCAATTTCAAAATCAATTTCAATTTCAATTTCAAATTCAATTTCAAAATCAAAATCAATTTCAAAATTAAATTCAATTTCAATTTCAAAATTAAAAATATTTTTATTTTTATTTTTATTAGGAATTGGTTGTGCTCAAGATGAAACTTATCTTATGGCTATGTAAGTTTATTTTTATTATTAAATTGGTCTTTTATTCAAGATTGAAATTTAAAGAAGGGCATTTATTTAAATATAAAATTTAAATGGGAATTGAAAAATTAAAATTAAAATTAAAATTAAAATGAAAATTAAAATTAAAATGAAAATTAAAATTAAAATTAAAATTAAAATGAAAATTTAATTTTAATTAAAATTAAAATTAAAATTCAAAAATTAAAAATTAAAATTAAAATTAAAATTAAAATTAAAATTAAAATTAAAATTAAAATTGAAAAAATTAAAATTAAAATTAAAATTCATTTTGAAAATTAAAATTAAAATGAAAATTAAAATTAAAATTAAAATTAAAATTAAAATTAAAATTAAAATTAAAATTAAAATTAAAATTAAAATTAAAATTAAAATTAAAATTAAAATTAAAATTAAAATTAAAATTAAAATTTAAAATTAAAATTAAAATTAAAATTAAAATTAAAATTAAAATTAAAATTAAAATTAAAATTAAAATTAAAATTAAAATTAAAATTAAAATTAAAATTAAAATTAAAATTAAAATTAAAATTAAAATAAAAATTAAAATTAAAATTAAAATTCATTTTGAAAAAAAAAGTGGAGTAGTAATTTTAGTTTATGGAGCAGCACAAATTGTAGCATCATATACATTCCTATCAGATGAAATCAAAGGAACAAAAGATTTACCAGAAAGAAGCGATTATAAATCATCAATAGCAGGACCAACAGGACCAGCAATAACAACAACAACTACAACAAAAACAAAACCAATTCAAGAAGAATATGGAAAAGTGGAATCAGAAGATAATCAACAACAAGAAAATCAAAAAGAAAGAACAACTACTTCTTCAACAACTACTTCTGATTCTAGTAGCGATAGTGATGAAAATCAAGATAAATAACTTTCTTTAAATTTTCTAACTTTCTTGATTTTTTTTTTTTAATCAAAATCCAAAATTGGAATTTTTTTTTTTTTTGATTGATTTTCTTCTTTTTTTCTTTTTTACTTTTTCTTTTGATTCCAAAAAAAATCAAAACAAAATTCAATTAAAAAAAAATATCAAAAAACAAAAACAAAAATATTTTTTTTTCCATTTTTTTTTTCATTTTTTTTTAACGATTATATTTTAAATTTTAAATTATAAATTCAAATTATAAATTATAATTCATTTTCAACGGTAAATAAATATTTTCTTTTTAAAATTTTATTTTTATTTTTATTTTTATTTTTATTTTTATTTTTAAAAAAAAAATTTAAAATGGAAATTAATCAAGAAAAACAATCATTACAAAATTCACTTGATAAACCAGCAATTTCATCAAATTTAGAAAATGTTTTAAATCAAATTATTGGAACAACAAAATGTTTTATTGATTCTCAAACTTCATTAATTATTCAAGCAGAAATTGAGAAATTAAAACAAGAACAAAGAATACATTTAATTCCTGTTAAACTCATTATTAGTTTATTTGATGATTTAATAGTTTCTATTGATAAAATTGAAGAAGAATTAAAAATTGATAATTTTCTAAAAACTTCTAATAATTCAAATTCAATTTCAAATTCAAATTCAATTTCAAATTCAAATTTAGATTCAAATTCAAAATTAGATTCAAATTCAAATTTAAATTTAGATTCAAATTCAAATTTAGATTTTTCTCAAAATAATTTATCTAATTGGTTAAAAGGATTAGATTGGATTTTAATTATTTTAAAAATAATGAATTCAGATAAAATAAATTATCAAGTAAATTCAAATTCAAATTCAATTTAAAATAAAATTCAAAATAAAATTCAAAATAAAATTCAAAATAAAATTTAAAATAAATTCAAAATAAATTTAAAATAAAATTCAATTTAAATTCAAAATAAATTCAAAATAAATTCAAAATAAAATTCAAAATAAAATTCAAAATAAAATTTAAAATAAAATTTCAAAATAAAATTCAAAATAAAATTCAAAATAAAATTCAAAATAAAATTTCAAAATAAAATTCAAAATAAAATTTCAAAATAAAATTTAAAATAAAATTTAAAATAAAATTCAAAATAAAATTCAAAATTCAATTCAAAATAAATTATCAAGTAAATTCAAAATAAAATCAAAATAAAATTCAAAATAAAATTCAAAATAAAATTCAAAATAAAATTCAAAATAAAATTTCAAAATAAAATTTAAAATAAAATTCAAAATAAAATTCAAAATAAATTCAAATTCAATTTAAAATAAAATTCAAAATAAAATTCAAAATAAAATTCAAAATAAAATTCAAAATAAAATTTAAAATAAATTCAAAATAAATTTAAAATAAAATTCAATTTAAATTCAAAATAAATTCAAAATAAAATCCAAAATAAAATTTTAAAATAAATTCAAATTCAATTTAAAATAAAATTCAAAATAAAATTCAAAATAAATTCAAAATAAATTCAAAATAAAATTCAAAATAAAATTCAAAATAAAATTCAAAATAAAATTCAAAATAAAATTTCAAAATAAATTCAAATTCAATTTAAAATAAAATTCAAAATAAAATTCAAAATAAAATTCAAAATAAAATTCAAAATAAATTATCAAGTAAATTTAAAATAAATTCAAAATAAAATTCAAAATAAAATTCAAAATAATTTAAAATAAAAATTCAAAATAATTTCAAAATAAAATTTAAAATAAAATTTAAAATAGATTTACCAGGAAGAATACCTCGTTAAAATTGTTAAATTCATTGAAAATACAATCAAATTATTCATTTTCCCATTTTCAAAAAATAAATATGAAGATCCAATTAAAAATCAAATGAAACAAATAGTTAACAAAATGTGTATTTTAATAGAAGAAATCCACGGATTGATTATTAATTCCTATCTTACAGATGAAATACTACTCAAAATATCAACATTCACACTTTCCCTATTTTTAACGCCTCAAATTAAAAAACAACTGCGTTATCTTTCAATATCAATTTTAAGGGAAATATTCACAAGATATGAAAGTCATCGAATGCATATTTTTCAAGAACTTTTCTCAGAAATTTCAACCCAGAACTCAGACGCCATACTGCGTTCCAAAAACGACCTAAACATCTCGATGCTCAATGAATCATTCATCCAATTATTTACTGCGTTGATTTTGCAACTTATTCAATGCTGTTCAGGCGTTCCAAAAATAAAAAAATCGAAAAATAAAAACATGAAAAAATCAACAGAAAAACAACCCAAAGAACAAAATCCACTTGAAGAAAAAAACAATACAGAACGTGATATCCAAAAAGAGATGATTATCCGTTCACTCAAAAACAAATACAAAACAAAGAATACTTATGGATCTTGTCTTACAAATTCGCGACGTTTTGCGCAATTGTTTCTAGATAAAATCTCCACTAAAAACGAGAAGCAGAAAATATTCGAAAAGCTATTGGAGTTGTTTATTGATGATCTTCTGCGTGCTTTGAATCAGCCAGAATGGCCAAGTGCTGAGCTTCTTCTTGACGTTTTTACTTCAATGATCCTCCAATTATTCGAAAACTCCCAGCAAAAACAACTCAAAAAAGCTCTTCTAATTCATTTTCTTTCGCGTATTTACATGGGAATCACACAACACACCTTGTTTATGAAAGAAAACAGGAACCAAATCGAGGAAAAGGGAGAAAAAATGCGGGAACTTTTAAACAAGGATGGAAGCAATTTTACATTTCAAATTGCGATCCAAAAAACAATTTTGGATCATTTGCTGAAAATAATACCAAAAGAAGCTTCAGTTATTTATTCGTATCGTTTCTTTGTTTCTAAATGGTTTGACGAGAACGAAGATCTGAGAGTAAGGGAGTTTTATCGATACGAATGGAAGAAAACAACTAAGAAACAAATGCTTATGAATAATCATTTCCAAAAAAGTGGAGATGATTTAAAGAATTTACAAAATATTGAGAGACAAGATATCAGAAGCTTCTGCTTATATTTATCTTCAACAAGACCGCTATTTGCAAATTATGGCAAAATCATAAATATTTTGATATCTCAAATTGCAAGTAAAAAACAAAAGACTCGACACCAAGCAGTCAAAGGAATTTGCTTAATTTTACAAAAAGAACCTCAATTACTAGCAAAACAAACAGTTTTTTCCCCAATAATTTCGCAACGTCTTTATGATCCATCGCCTTTAATCCGTTGCGAAATTCTGAGCTTAATTGGAACACTAATTTTTAACAAAACAGAACTTTTCGAGTTGTATTACCAAAGATTTGTCGAGCGGATTCTTGATAAATCTGTTATAGTCAGAAAGAAAGTCATTTCTATTCTTCATAATTTCATTAAGAAACAGTTTTTTCATAAAAAGATTTTTCAAATTATCCAAATTCTTGTCAAAAGACTTGAAGATGACGACGAGAAAATTCAAGAAATCGTCTCCAATATTTTGCAAGAGTTATGGTTTGAAACTAGAATTGAAGAATCTTATCAAGTTGAAGAATCTATTATTTCAAAAGATTTTGATGAGAATTTTGAGAATGAATTGGAAAAATTTTCAGGTTTGATCGAAAACAAAGTCTTGATCCAGAGATTTGCCCAAATAATCCATTGCATTCCCCTTTCAATATCCTCGATTAATCTCCGTTCTGTTGATGTTCATCCTTTTAAACACCAGTGGCTAGTTGAGCTCATTCAATCCTCAAAAAAAAAAGATGAAACATCAACAACTTTGATTTGCAAAGATTATCTCAAGCTTCTTTTCCACGAAATACAACTCATCTTCTCCCCATCATTCCGTTTTCGTCACTCTGTGATATCACGCAATTTGCAGATCAATCTTCGAGTTTATGTGAATAATATTGTAGCATTGTTGGGAGTTTTGAGCAAAGTTTTCCCGCATTTTTTGCTTCCAAAATTCCAATTTCTTTGCAGTTATATCCCCTCAAATACATTTGGAATGAATTCCGTTAATCTTGACTTTTTGAAAAAAATTATTATTGTGATAGATGGGGTTCTCTCAGAAGTTGCTAATGATTCCATGATTAATTCCGATATTTTATTGGATCTTGAGAATAAACTTTATTTTATTGTATTTTCAACAGAAACCGAAATTGCAAGAGTTTCTTTGCAATGTTTGTGTAAATTAGAAAAGAAAATTCTCAAAAATTATCATCATTTAGCAAGTATTTTATCCAAATTTGTTCTTTATCTTGATTTTCAACTTGAATTCATTGAAAACTCAAAATCAAATCAATTAATTGAAAATGATGAAAAAACTATTATTATTAATAATAATAATAATAATTTGTATTTGAATGAAAAAAATCAAAACATTGCCAAATATCTATTTTTATCAGGAATTCTTTATAGATCTTTTAATTTTCAAAAATATAAAACTTCTTTTGATTTTTCAATTCCAATGACACAATTACTTTCAAAACATTCATCAATTGATAATATTCTTTATTCCATTTTCAAACAATTCTTCGAAAAAAACATTTTTGATCGTGATATTCAAATCAAAGCACTTAATTCACTTGGGAATATTTTCATTTCAAATCCAAAATTCGAATCACAACTGGTTCAATTAATTTCCCAAATTTTTGAAGAATCCAAAAATGATTATGATCAAAGAGAAAGAATTCAAGTGATTCAAATATTACTCAAGATGATTGAAAAGGAAAATAAAGCAATAAACAAACTTCAAGATCAAGAAGATAAAATGAATGAAAATGAAAATGAAAATGAAAATGAAAATATTTCTGCTTTTGCAAAAATTCATAAATCTGCACAAATTTTGCAAAAATACTTGGAGCAAATTATTCATCTTTGCTTTTCTGAAAATTCCAATTTACGTTATTTAGTTCTTCATTTACTCAATAAGATATATCAAGTTGGATATATTCATCCATTTAAATTTGTTTCTATTTTTGTTGGATTTTTATTTGAAAATACAGCACGCAATTCTGAATTTTCCTTTCAAATTCTTTGCAACTTACATAAAAGACATCCAAAGTTGATTCAAGAAAGGATTATTGAAGGAATTATAACAGGATACAAACTCAATCCAACATTTCAAAAAAAGGAAAGTAATTATTCATTTGGATCGTTTTCTCGTTTGTATGAATTGATTATTGAATCCTCAAATGGTTCAATGAACCAAATATTAAACGGAATTATGGATAAATTTGTTTTCGATGAAATTGTGGATTTGCCAGTTCAAGATTTGTTTTTCTATAAGTATCTTGTCTATTTAGTTGCTAATTTACCTTTTACAAGAATTGATGAACCACTTTTTATAATTAATAGAATAAATCGAATTGTTAGTTTGAAAGGAGACCTTATTGTTTCCGAATTGAAGAAATATTTTTTAAAAAAGAAAAACAAAAATGGAAATGATCCAAAAATGTTTGTAAATGTTCAATTAGCTTTGTTACTTTCAATATTATTGCTTTTGAAAAAGTATTTGATTACAGTTTATGGAATTCCTATTCAAAAATGTGAAAATTATCTTGAAATGAGTAAAAGTTCTAATTCAAGTTTAATTAGAAAAGTGAAACAAGATTTAATATTTGATACTAATTTATTAAAATTATCAAATGAAAATTGTGGTAAATTTTGGATGAAAAGAGAATTTGAAAAATTTTATAAATTGATGAAAGAAGATGAAGAAGGAGAATATTTATTTGAATCAATTAAGAAAGAAGAGAAAGAGAAAGAGAAAGAAAAAGAAAAAGAGAAAGAAAAGAAGAAAAAAAGGAAAAAAGAAGAAGAATTAAAAAGGAGTAGAAATAGAAGAATAAGAACAAAAAGGAAAATTGTAAATGAATCAAATGATGAAAGTTATGAAAGTTATGAAACTGAATCAAATGAATCAAGTGATTCAAATGATTCAAATGAAAGCTATAAAAGTGATTCAAATTATGAAAGTGATTCAAATTATGAAAGTGAATCAAGTGAATCAAATGAAAGTTATAAAAGTGAATCAAATGAAAGTTATGAAAGTGATTCAAATTGATATTATTAAATTTATCATTCATTTCTTTTTCTTTTTCTTTTTATATAACTTTGAATACATTTTTAAATTGTTTTTTTTTTCTTTTTTCTTTTAATTAAAATTTTATTAAATTTATTTTATTAAATTTATTTTTCTAAAAAATCAAGAAATTGATTTGAAGAAACTTTCCAAAATCTAAGATCTTTGTTATAAAAAGAACAACTAGCAAAAAAATAATCTTTTTGAAAAGATTTTCTAGACCAATCAATTCCATAAGAAAGATCATCTAAATGATCAATAAAATGAATTTCTTGAATAAATTCTTTTTTTTCATATAAACCTTGTTTTAAAAAAGTGTTCCAAATTTGCACACCTTGTCTCATACAAGCAAGAGCAATTGTTGATTGTAATTCTTTAAATGGAGACCATTTTGCTCTCCAAACACCTCCTTGTGTTTTTGCAAATGATATTGGTTTGTTCATAAATCTTATATCAAAAATTCTACATTTTTCATCATAACTTCCTGTTGCAATTAAATTTTCATCAAACCAATGAGAATCTATTGCACAAACTCCCATTTTATGACTTAATTTTTAATTTTAATTTTGATTTTAATATTAATTTTAATTTAATTTTTAATTTCAAACTGAATTTTAATTTTAATTTTAATTTTAATTTTAATTTTGATTTTAATTTTAATTTTAATTTTCATTTTGATTTTAATTTTATAAATGAATTTTAATTTTAATTTTAAATTTGATTTTAATATTTAATATTTAATTTTAATTTTATAAATTAATTTTAATTTTAATTTTATAAATGAATATTAATTTTAATTTTAATTTTAATTTTAATTTTGATTTTAATTTTAATTTTAATTTTAATTTTAATTTTAATTTGAATTTTAATTTTAATTTTAATTTTAATTTTAATTTTTAATTTTAATTTTAATTTTAATTTTAATTTTAATTTTTAATTTTAATTTTAATTTTAATTTTAATTTTAATTTTAATTTTAATTTTAATTTTAATTTTAATTTTAATTTTAATTTTAAATTTTAATTTTAATTTTAATTTTAAATTTAATTTTAATTTTAATTTTAATTTTATAAATGAATTTTAATATTAATTTTAATTTTAATTTTGATTTTGATTTTGAATTTTAATTTTAATTTTAATTTTATAAAATGAATTTTAATTTTGATTTTCATTTTAAAATGAATTTTAATTTTAATTTTAATTTTAATTTTAAATTTTAATTTTAATTTTAATTTTAATTTTAATTTTAATTTCAATTTCAATTTTATAAATGAATTTGATTTGAATCTTGTGTACTTTTTATTAATAAATGTTGGTGTTTTCATATCTGTTCTAATATCCCATCCTTTAAACATACAATCATCTGATCCAGTAAAAATAATTGAAGGATTATGTCTATGAAAATGACTATACCAAGCTTCATATTGATGAGCATTCCAATTTTTAAGAAGAGTTAAAGATTCATTTTGGAATTGAAATAATGAAATAGTTCCATTAGATAAACTACTACACAATAAAGCATCTTTACTTTAAATTTTTTTGATTTTTTAAATTTTTTTGATTATAAAATTTTTCGTAAATTTTCCTTCAATAAATTTCATTTGCAAATACTTTTTATAAATTGAATTATTCCAATCAACACTCAAACAAATAATTTGCTTTTGTGATTCTTCTTGAAATGCATTTTCTGATTGAACCATTTCAAAATTAACTGAATTATCAATTGAATTAAGTGAAAATAAAGATAAAAAACCATCAGAACTTGCTTGACTAAAAAATGTTTTAAAATTTGTTTGATTTCCTTCATAAAAATTTGACCATTTTAAATCTAAAACACCTGAAACTTCCTTTGTTTGTAATTTTTTACAATCCAAATTATTTGGAAAAACTTCAAAAAGATGAATTTTGCCTGATCTTGTTGGTTTATCTTGTGTTTTATCATCATAAGAATATGTTCCACAAATAAAATAATTATGAAAAGGTTCTGTTGGACAAAATTCAATAGAATCTGCATATAATTCTGTATTTATTTGTTGTAAAGTTTTTGGATTTTTTTTAGATTCCATTTTTAATAAAAGAAAAAAAATGAAAAAAAAAAATTAAAAAAAAAAATTTTTTAATTAAAAAAATTAATTAAAAAAAAATTTCGGATAAAAAAAATTAATAATAAAAAAATCAATTTTAAAAAAAAATAAAAAAAGGAAATTATTCTATTTTAAATTTTAAATTAAATTATTAAAAAAAAATTAGTTGAGAAAAATTTTTTTATCTTTAATTTTTTTTAATTAAAAACATCAAAAATTATTTTTTAAAAAAATAAAAAAAAATTTAATAAAAAAAATAATAAAAATACAATAAGAAATATTTGATAAAAGGAGATAAAAATTTAATAAAAAATTAATTTAATAATTTTTTTATTATTAATGTTTAAAAATGATCAAATAAAAAAATTAAAAAATAAAAATAAAAAAAAATTAAAAAAAATTATAAAAAAAAAAAAAAAAAACAAATTATTTTTCAATTTTTGTTTTCTCAAAATAAATATATGTATGTTATTAAAAATAAAAAGAAAAAGTTAAAAATAACCATAAATTTTCTTTTTCTTTTTCTTTTTCTTTTTATTTCTTTTCTCTTTATAATTTATTATTATTAATAATAATAATAAAATAAGCAAAAAATTAAAAAATTAAAAAAATTAAAAAATTAAAAAATTAAAAAAATTAAAAAATTAAAAAAACTTTTTGGAAATAAATATAATTTTGTCACTGATCAAAACTTTTAAATTAACACGTTACTACCATCTATTTTTTCAATTATTCAACGGATCCGTTTCGATTTAATTTTTTTAATTAACTTATCGGTTTACTTTTTTGTTTTGTAAATAAAGGAACGAAAGTAATTTAACAACAAATAATATATCATCAATAATTGCTCAAGTCAAAAGAACAAAAACAAGTAAATGGACAATTGAGGAAGTAATTATTAAACGTTTTTTTTTTTTCTCTTTTTCTTTTTCTTTTTATTTCTTTTTTTTTTTACTTTAAAAAAACAAACTTTTTCTCCTTTTTTTTTTTAATTTTTTTGAAATCGGAAATTTTTTTAATTTATTTTTTTTTTTCGACATTTTTTTTTTTAATCAAATTTTTTTTTTCCACTTTCTTTTTTTTTTTTTTTTTTCTTCTTTTTTTTTTCTATTCTCTTTTTGATCCACTTTTTTATTTTAATTTTTAATTACAAAAAAAAATTTAGGATACTTGTTTAGCAAATGAGGTTTTAAAAAATCAACAAAATCCTGATTGGGATTTAATTTCTACAAAAATTCCAGAAAAGACTGGTAGTCAATGTCATTATCGTTGGTCAAAAGTATTTAAAAAGCAAAAAAAAAGAAAATTTTCTATTTTTTTTAATTCATTTTTAAAATGTATTCTTTTCTTTTAAAAAATAAGGTTATAAATCCTAAATTACGTAAAGGGTCTTGGACAAAAGAAGTAAATAAAATTTTAAAATCAAATCTAATTCAAATTCAAATTTTATATTCAAATTTTAAATTCAAATTTTAAATTCAAATTTTAAATCAATTTTAAATCAATTTTATATTAATTTTATATCAATTTTATATCAATTTTATATCAATTTTATATCAATTTTATATCAAATTTTAAATCAATTTTAAATCAAATTTAAATCAATTTTAAATCAATTTTATATCAATTTTATATCAATTTTAAATCAATTTTATATCAATTTTATATCAATTTTATATCAATTTTAAATCAATTTTAAATCAATTTTAAATCAATTTTATATCAATTTTAAATCAATTTTAAATTAATTTTAAATCAATTTTAAATTAATTTTAAATCAATTTTAAATCAATTTTAAATCAAATTTTAAATCAATTTTATATCAATTTTAAATCAATTTTATATCAATTTTAAATCAATTTTAAATCAATTTTAAATCAATTTTAAATCAATTTTAAATCAATTTTATATCAATTTTATATCAATTTTTATATCAATTTTATATCAATTTTATATCAATTTTAAATCAATTTTAAATTAATTTTATATCAATTTTAAATTAATTTTAAATCAAATTTTAAATCAATTTTAAATCAATTTTAAATCAATTTTATATCAATTTTAAATCAATTTTATATCAATTTTAAATCAATTTTAAATCAAATTTTAAATCAATTTTAAATCAATTTTATATTAATTTTATATTAATTTTAAATCAATTTTAAATCCCAATTTTAAATCAATTTTAAATCAATTTTAAATCAATTTTAAATCAATTTTAAATCAATTTTAAATCAATTTTAAATCAATTTTAAATCAATTTTAAATCAATTTTAAATCAATTTTAAATCAATTTTAAATTAATTTTAAATCAATTTTAAATTAATTTTAAATCAATTTTATATCAATTTTAAATTAATTTTATATCAATTTTATATTAATTTTATATCAATTTTAAATCAATTTTAAATCAATTTTAAATTAATTTTATATCAATTTTATATCAATTTTAAATCAATTTTATATCAATTTTATATTAATTTTAAATCAATTTTAAATTAATTTTAAATCAATTTTATATTAATTTTAAATCAATTTTATATCAATTTTAAATCAATTTTAAATCAATTTTATATCAATTTTAAATCAATTTTAAATCAATTTTAAATCAATTTTAAATCAATTTTAAATCAATTTTAAATCAATTTTAAATCAAATTTTAAATCAATTTTTAAATCAATTTTAAATCAATTTTAAAATCAATTTTAAATCAATTTTATATCAATTTTAAATCAATTTTATATCAATTTTAAATCAATTTTAAATCAATTTTAAATTTTTTAAATCAATTTTAAATCAATTTTAAATCAATTTTAAAATCAATTTTAAATCAATTTTAAATCAATTTTAAATCAATTTTAAATCAATTTTAAATCAATTTTAAATCAATTTTAAATCAATTTTATATCAATTTTAAATCAATTTTATATAAATTTTAAATCAATTTTAAATCAATTTTATATCAATTTTAAATCAATTTTATATCAATTTTATATTAATTTTAAATCAATTTTAAATCAATTTTAAATCAATTTTATATTAATTTTAAATCAATTTTATATCAATTTTAAATCAATTTTATATCAATTTTATATTAATTTTAAATCAATTTTAAATTAATTTTAAATCAATTTTATATCAATTTTATATCAATTTTATATCGATTTTATATCGATTTTATATCGATTTTATATCAATTTTAAATCAATTTTTAAATCAATTTTAAATTAATTTTATATCGATTTTATATCAATTTTAAATCAAATTTTAAATCAATTTTAAATTAATTTTATATCAATTTTATATCAATTTTAAATCAATTTTATATCAATTTTAAATCAATTTTAAATCAAATTTAAATCAATTTTAAATCAATTTTATATCAATTTTAAATCAATTTTAAATCAATTTTAAATCAATTTTATATCAATTTTAAATCAATTTTAAATCAATTTTAAATCAATTTTAAATCAATTTTAAATCAATTTTAAATCAATTTTATATCGATTTTATATTAATTTTAAATCAATTTTATATCAATTTTATATCAATTTTAAATCAATTTTAAATCAATTTTAAATCAATTTTAAATCAAATTTAAATCAATTTTAAATCAATTTTATATCAATTTTAAATCAATTTTAAATCAATTTTAAATCAATTTTAAATCAATTTTAAATCAATTTTAAATCAATTTTAAATCAATTTTAAATCAATTTTAAATCAATTTTAAATCAATTTTAAATCAATTTTTAAATCAATTTTATATCAATTTTAAATCAAATTTTAAATCAATTTTAAATTAATTTTATATCGATTTTATATCAATTTTAAATCAAATTTTAAATCAATTTTAAATCAATTTTAAATCAATTTTAAATCAATTTTAAATCAATTTTAAATCAATTTTAAATCAATTTTAAATCAATTTTAAATCAATTTTAAATCAATTTTAAATCAATTTTAAATCAATTTTATATTAATTTTATATCAATTTTATATCAATTTTAAATCAATTTTAAATCAATTTTAAATCAATTTTATATCAATTTTATATCAATTTTAAATCAATTTTAAATTAATTTTAAATCAATTTTAAATCAATTTTAAATCAATTTTAAATCAATTTTAAATCAATTTTAAATCAATTTTAAATCAATTTTAAATCAATTTTAAATCAATTTTAAATCAATTTTAAATCAATTTTAAATCAATTTTAAATCAATTTTATATTAATTTTAAATCAAATCAAAATAGGAAGATCAAAAACTTATTGATTGTGTTGCAACATTTGGAGCAACAAATTGGGCAAAAATATCCGAAAACATAACAGGAAGATCAGGAAAACAATGCCGAGAAAGGTAAAAACAATAAAAGAAAAAACTAATAAAGAAATAATAATAAAAAATAAAATTAGATGGAAAAATCATTTAGATCCAAATATTAATCATAATCCATGGACAGAAGAAGAAAATCAATTATTAATTGAACTTCATGCAAAAAAAGGAAATGCATGGGCATTAATTTCAGAACATTTTAAAGGAAGACCAGATAATATGATTAAAAATCACTGGAATTCTTCTTTGAAAAGAAGATTAGCAGATAGAGCTCAAAATACAAAAAAACGAAAATCAAAATCAAAATCAAAATCAAAATCAAAATCAAAACCAAAACCAAAACCAAAACCAAAACCAATAATAACAAGATCAAAATTAAAATTAAAAATAACAACAAAATCAAATGATAAAGAAAATCAAAACCAAAATCAAATTGAAATTGAAAATGATGCGAAACAATCAAATAATCTTGAATCACTTCGTAGTCAAAATATTAAAAGACCTTGCAATAAAAAAAATAAGAATAAGAAAAAAGAGCAATTAGCCAAAAATCCTAAAATTTCAAATTCACAATTTCCTACTAAAGACTTAAAAGAAAATAACAACAGAAGAATATTAACAAGAAGTGCAGCAAGAAAATTATTTGAAGAACAAAAAGAAGAACAAAAAGAAGAAAGCAATTTAAAGAGTTTAAGAAGTTCAAAAAAAAATGCAAAAAAAAACATTGAAGAAGATTTGGAAGAGAAAAAAGAAGAGAAAAAAGAAGAGAAAAAAGAAGAGAAATTAAAGGGAATGGAAGATGAATTTGCACAAAGTCACTCAATTCATCTTGAACTTCGGGCACTTTTATCGCCTGGAAATTTTGGATCAGGATTTCAATTTGGAAACAACGAATCAAGAATGATGGGGTATGGAACACCACCATCTGTACAAAGAACACCTATCTACAACAACCCAAGCAATGGGATAGTATATCCACAATTTATGTACTCTCCTTTGCTAATTTCACCGAGCACAATACGACCACCTAAAGACACAAAAGAATTTGAACAGGACGAGAAATATCGCGCTTTTGGATATTCAAATCACATGTATCAACATTTGGGAACACCCCAATTACGCAGTGTTTATGTTGAACACAATTCCAACACAAACAATCTTGTCCGTGAAACACCTCCATATTCAAAATCCCTTGAAGGAATCTCACCTTTGACTTCTGAACAAGTTCCTCTTTATACAATTTATTCCCCCTTTCCGTTAAATTCTGAACAAAGTTCGTTAGTTCAAGGTGAAAAATTTTCACCTTTTCAAAGTGATACTCATTTTCGTCCAATTGAAATGACTCAGAAAAAAATTTTTGCAGAAATTAATTCTCATTTAGTTCAAAATGGAAATTCTCCTTCTCATTTTAATATTCCTCCTGTGTTTGTTCCTTCTGCTCAACGTCCTGTAAATTCTCTTGATCTTAATTTTGATTCTGAACGTTCTCATCAATTTGCTGATGAAACTCAAAGTCTTCTTCATTCTTCTTTTACTGCTGATAAAATTCCTCAAAATGATGAAACCAATTAAAAAATCAATTTTAAATCAATTTTAATAATCAATTTTAATAATCAATTTTAATAATCAATTTTAATAATCAATTTTAATAATCAATTTTAATAATTAATTTTAAATCAATTTTAATAATTAATTTTATATCAATTTTATTAATCAATTTTAATAATTAATTTTATATCAATTTTATATTAATTTTAATAATCAAATTTATAAATTTTTATTAATTTTTCCCTTTTTAATTTTTTTAATAATCAATTTGTATTTGTTTTTAATCATATTTTTATGAAATTTTGATAATTAATTTTAAATCAATTTTATATTAATTTTTAATTTAATTTTTATATTAATTTTATTTTAATTTTATTTAATTTTAATAATTTTAATTTAATTCAATTTTAATAATTTGAATTTTAATTTAATTTTTAATCAATTTTTGAATTTTATTCAATTTTTATCAAATTTAATTTTTAATAATAAAAAAATCAAAATCTTTTATAAAAATTGTTTTTGTTTTTGTTTTATCAATTTTTTATTTTTTATTTTTTTAAAATTTTAAAATTAATTTTAAAAAATTTTAATAATCAAAAATTAAAAATAATCAAAAATTAAAATTATATTAAAATTATAAAATTTTGATGAAAATAAAAATCGATAATTTTTCTTGTTCCCTTTTTGTTTCCTTGTTTCCTTGTTTTGTTTTGTTTTGTTTTTAGATATTTTTTTATGAAATTTTGAGAGATGAAGAAGATTAATAAGTGTTTAATTTGATTTGATTTGATTTGATTTGATTTGATTTGATTTGATTTGATTTGAAATTGATTTGATTTAAATTTTGAATTGATTTCTTTTGTTTGATTTGATTTTTTTTCTTTTTGATTGATTCCTTTTTCAAATTGAATTTGAATATAAAAAACAAAATCTTTATAAAAAAAAAATTGTTTTTGTTTTTGTTTTTGTTTTTATTTTTATTTTTTTAAAGAAAAGAAAAGAAAAATTTCAAAAATTAAAAAGAAGCAAAAAAAAAAATGAAAATGATAAGAAAATTATAAATGTTGATGAAAGAAAAATGAATGTAAAATTTTGACAAGAAAGCAAAAATTAAATTTAGATATAAAATTAGATTTATATTTAAAATTAGATTTAGATTTAGATATAAAATTAAATTTAAAATTAGAAATAAAATTAGAAATAAATTTAGATTTAAAAATAGATTTAGATTTAAAATTAGATTTAGATTTAGATTTAGATATAAAAATAGATTTAAATATAAAATTAGATATAAAATTAGATTTAGATTTAAATTTTGATTTAAAATTAGATTTAGATTTAAATTTTGATTTAAAATTAAATTTAGATTTAAAATTAGATATAAAATTAGATATAAAATAGATTTAGATATAAAATTAGATTTAGATATAAAATTAGATTTAGATTTAAAATTAAAATTAGATTTAGATATAAAATTAAATTTAGATTTAAAATTAAATTTAGATTTAAAATTAAATTAAATTTAGATTTAAGATTTAGATTTAAAATTTAGATTTAAATTTAAAATTAAATTTAGATTTAAGATTTAGATTTAAAATTTAGATTTAAATTTAAAATTAAATTAAATTTAAGATTTAGATATAAAATTAGATTTAGATTTAAACTTAGATTTGATTGAAATCATTTCAAGTCACTATCGTTTTGGGTATCTTTTTGAGAATCTTTTACATTTTGAGAAGATTCAGATATATTTTGATCAGAAATTTGATTTTCATCAACAGGAATATTTCCAGAAAGATAAGCTTGAATAGAAGAATTGAGTTTATCATAACCATTTTTAATAGCCTCATGGAAGAGGATCTGGTCAGATTTAATCTTGTATTCATTAAGTTTAATAGCCTCATTAAGAAGTTTCAAAAAAGTTCTAAATTCCGACTTGAGTTGATCAATATGTTTTTGAGGGAATAAATGAGGTCTTCCTAAGAAGACACGACAGATCTCGAAGGGACCAACATTTACGGATGTGAGACAAGCTCCTTGAAGAAGAGATTGGAGATTGCCAACATTTGTTTGTGTCTGTTGGAGCTCAGCTCTGAGCTGGAGAGATTTGTTGCGAAGAGATTCGATGGAAACCTCAATGGGTGTGAGATCATAGACTGTTTTGCGCACAACTTTGAGACGCGCAATGATATATGGGAAAGAGCGATCAACAGTGAGAACTGTTCTGCGAAGATGCTGCTCTTCAATATCGCCGTGTGACTTTCCGGAGGTTGTGTATGGTGTGTCGAACATGAAACTCGAAACACTTGTAACTCGCTCAAAATTTGTGATTCTGAGTTTTGTTTCGTGAACGTCAAAATAGGGACGCACAGCCGTTATTTGGACATGAAGCTTGGATCGCGAGTCAAGTTGTTTGATGTCGACAGGTGCTGATGAAGTGATCAGAACAATTGAATCCTTTGGATGAAGATGTTCCAGTTGCGCTTGGATCCGTTCTGAAATTTCGAGTAAATGTGTCAGTTTTTTTTCACGATAGATAAACTCAACGCAATTGAGATCTCCAAACTTCTCACCGTAAAATCCCACACGATAGTATGAACCAAGCATCCGTGGACGTGAAAATACAGACTCTTCAATCAGACTGTCGAAGAGTCGTTTGAGTGATAGGAAGGAGACAGAGAGGTTTTTGTAGTCGCGTTTGTGCTCGAAAATAGGGATCAATAGTTTGTACATTTCGTATGCAATTTCGTAGAGCTCTGCCTCTGTAAGTCTTGTGATTGTTGTGTGGAAGAGATCGATGATGCCTTTTTCTGAGAAGTGTTGTGATTTGCAGACGTTATGAAGATGAGCGTATTTCGACTTTCTGCGTTTCTTATCTTTTTTCTCTTTATCCTTTTCGTCTTCATCTTCATCTTTATCTTCATCTTCATCTTTTTTATTTTTGATCTTTTTATTTTTGATCTTTTTATTTTTGATCTTTTTCTTTTATTTTTTCCTTTTTATTTTTGGGGGTCACTTTTTCGTCTTTTTGGGGGTTACTTGAAAGACGAGGGGCTTTAGAGATTGGTTTACGGGCTTGAAGCTTTGCGTGAGGGGATTTAGAGCGGGAGATGAGATCAAAGAAGGCGTGCGAGCGACGACGTAAGTTTGTGTCTGAAGGACGAGAAGGGAGAGGCGGGGGTTTTTCAGCAGATTGGGAAGTTTCATCAGGAGATCGCTTGTCAAAACGCTCTTCGAGACAAGTGCTTGAAACTGCAAGAAAGGCGCGAGCACCAGAGGGAAGATGGATCTTTTCGGGATACATTTTGTGGAGATATTCGGCAACAAGAGCAGCAATATGGACGGTTGTTATTGCAGCCTCAACTTGGTTTAAATTTTGGGAGTGAAATTTGACAAGGGATTCGAGCCAGATGATTCTGAGATCTGGAGCATGACGGTAATTGTTTGCGATTCGCCAGTAGAGATAGGCGGTTGTGTCTGGATCGTGTTCGTATTGTTTAAGTTTAGAGGAGTCGTCGAGGATGGATTCCATTTGGAGAGTGGATTCCTCGACAAGCGATGAGAAACGGAGACGAGATTGAGATTGAGGGTGTTTTTGTGTCTCTCTTTGTGCAAGAGAACGCAGAATGGCAAGACTCTTGCGTGTGAAGAAATCGCTGCGGGAGTTCTGTGCGTCTCCTGCGAGTTTTGAGAGCGCAATTATGATTCTCACTTCAGTTGATGTAATGTCGTTAGTGAGATCATAGTTTGTGCGGAGAAGCACAAAAAGAAAGGAACTGGACATGATTCTGATGCTGTCGCTGTGGAAGGAAGTCATGCGCAAAAGCTCGATGCATAATTCGCCGAGAAATTGGTTGTTTTCGAGGAAGATTTCACGAGCGAATCTGATGATAAACGAGCGCAGAACGAAAAAAAGCATTTCGAGAAAGGAATTTGTTTGGTTCTTGCGCAGAAACTGAACAAAGAGAGAGAAGACGGCAGTGAGATAGCTTGACTCGCCGTCTCTTGCGTGATGAGCATGGAGCATTGACTCGAAGGAGGAGATGAAGTCGGAAAGAAGAAGAAAAACAATGCGGGAGACTGTGAGGTTGAGATTACCCTCTAGAACGAAGTTTTGGGCCATGATCGGACGGTTGCGGAGGGTTGCTGTGTTGAGGGTGTTGCGCTTGTATTTGCGCGACTTCATGGTGTCGAAGGTATTGACAGAACTGTAGCTGCGATAAGTGGAGAAATCTGGATCACCAAGTGGATCGTCGACGGTTTCATTATCGCCAAAGTCTGCAGCCTCATCAACAACTGCCATACCGTGCATGTCCACAACATCGCCTTTTAAAACAAGTGTTTTCTGTTGGATCCGTTGGAAGTTCTTTGAGTCTGCATTGTAGAATTTCTCAAGCATCTCGCGGGTTTCTGTGGATGTGTAACGGCCCATTGATTTCTCATCCCGATTCTTCTGCGCAATTTCGCTAAGTCGGGACTTTCCGAGATATTCAAACGTGTCAAGACACTTCTCAAGAACTTTGAAGAACGCGAGCTTGTGCGAGGGTGTTTCTTTGAGCCACCATTCACGAAGTATGATGCGCCGATCCATATTATGCACCACATACAAGAAGCTTACAAGAAGGTTTCTGCGCTCCTCTAACGCCTCTTGACCCATACCAAGCTTCTCCACATTCATAAGTAATTCGACAACAAACGGGAGATACAATCCCGCCACGCGCTGTTGTAATTGGCGCTGCTGTAGAGCCTTCTCTGTCTCGTGTTTGTTCAGTATATCCCGCAACAACGCCACTGCTCGCGTTCGTAGATTCGTATTCACATGCTCTGCTGCTGGGTCGAAGATGATGGCCACGCTCTGTACAATCCGCCCAGCTAAGAAATGCTTGCGGAACAGTTTCTCCATCATCCCTGTCGTTAGAAACTCGCGCGGATTGATTGTCTCCCCAACGTTTTTTTCGTTGCTATTCATAACGCCCATCCCGTCCTTCTTCTCTGCGCTCTTCTTTGCACTTTCCCCCACGCTCTTCCGAGGCGTGCTTGTTTGGCTCTTTGTCTCTGCTGTCTCTGAAATATCACCACCTATCATGTTCACGGAAATAAGTTCGGGTGGAACCGGCAAGTTGAGCGCGAGATAGTGTTCGTAATCACTGATGATCCGAAGAAAATCAAATTGAAATTCTGTCATGTGAACTTTCTTCGCTTCCTTCTCGTTTTCAAGATCATTCATGTACGCGTCAATAAGTCTGAAAACTTCTCCGCGATCGAAAAGAGAGAAAAGATCCTTGAAGAAAAACGCGATAATGCGGTTGAGTTCCTTTCCGATAGTGAAAGCCTTTGCCGATTGCCAACGAACCTCGTCAACAAGACATTCCAGAAGCGAGTGGAGATCGTTGATATATTCCTCGCCGAACCACGCAGCTCTTGAGACGCTGAAATCGCCAAAAAGTCCTCGCGACTCGAGATCAAGTGCCATTGATTTGATAATCAAATCGAAAAGAAACCACGCAACAGTCGGGTAGCTTTCCTTCTCTGTCTCGTGCATCAAGTCGTGGTTCATCCTGTTTTTCTTTAAAGCGTTTCGCCAGTTATACACAATTTGCCGGTAAACTAACCGTCGCGAAAAAACCATTTCTGCCGGATCGTTTGCTTGATCTGGATCGTTTTGTATTGCGTTGTCTACTGCATCTTTCATAACAGGCGGGTTGCGAAAAGAGAATCTCACATATGGTCCCAGAACGCTTTTTCTTGCTCCCGGATGATATGTGTGCACAGAGTTAACAAGCTTCACAAGTGCTTGAAATGCAATCAATTGCACCGCTTTGTCCTTTCCGTTCGCCATCACATGAAACAGCAGGTTTGTAACCACCACAAAATATTTCACAATCACATGCGGCATTGTCTTGTTCAATTCGCCGATTGCGTCGATCAGGAAGTTGTGGTTTGTGTTCTGATAATTTTTAAAAAATGTCACAAGATAACGGTCTTGAGGATAAACTGAAGAATCCACTTTTGTTCGCACTTTGAACATTTGCGTCTTTGCGATCTCCTCGCTGTATAATTCGGGGAAGCTGAGATAATGCGTTTCGGGAAGGTTGAAGACCACTTTCAGTGTGTGTGTGTCCTCAAGAAGGTTTCCATTTTTGTACACTTTTAGCAATGCATGACCTACAAGTTGTTCGACAGGTCCGTGGTGATTTTTCTTGACCTTCGATGGGACATTGTAGACAGTGAAAAGCACGTGATAACTCTCGTTAAGTGCCAACGGAAGAGCCAGTTTTACTTCATCCCAGAACTTTGGCTTTTTAGAATGGGCCCGAATTTGTGTGAAAGCTGAACGCACAAATCCTGGACTGTTTGTCCTTCCGTAGATCACCTCCAGACCCTGTTCGCTCAAGCTGTTGTCATCCATTTTGAACTCAGTCTTCACCATCAGATTGTGCAGCTTCACACCCTTCATCTTCGTGTTTAGTGAGAGGCTCTGTGGATATAAATAAAGTGTGTTCACAAAAGTTGTGTTTGGAGTTGAATATGGATTCAATGGAAATTCTGCCACTTCCCGAACAATATCTTTCTTTTTCTTTTCTTCAGTCTTTTCCTGCTTCTTTCCCTCGTCTTTTACCTCAAGCATAGATGGGTCAACTCGTCCATCTGGGAGGTCTTCTTTTGTGTCGATGCATCCCACTTTCACTGTGCAATATCCTGGTAATATTCGTTGTTTTTTGAATGTGTTTGTTTTTTTCTCGTTCAGGAATTTGTAGATTTGTTCGTCTGTCATCTCTTCCTTGTTTTGTATTAATGGTGCAAATTGAATTCCGTTGTCGTAATCTAGAAGGCATGTTTTATCTTTGTCGAATACTTGGAGTGCACTCCATGAGAATCCCGAATGGAATTGTCCTACTGTTGTGCATGCTGCTTTGATTTTTGAGTTAATTTTTGAGAAGCTTACTCCTGATTTTTTTGAAGCCTTTTTTTCGAGAATATTTTAAATAATTTAAATGAATATTTTAATAAATATTTTAATAAATATTTAAATTAATATTTTAAATAATTTAATAAATATTTAAATAAATATTTTAATAAATATTTTAATAAATATTTAAATTAATATTTTAATAATTAAATAAATATTTTAATTAAATATTTTAAATAAATATTTAAATTAATATTTAAATTAATATTTTAAATAAATATTTTAATATTTTAAATATTTTAATAATATTTTAAATAAATATTTTAATTAATATTTTAATTTATAATATTTTAATTTATATTTTAATTTTCTTATCCTTACCCCAGCTTTTATATAAGGCTCAACAACCTTCTCATAATCTCCTTGGAAAATATTCTCAATCCTAAGAAGTAAATATATATAAACAGAAGAATAAGAAAGACTAAAAATCGCCTTTTTAGCTCGAGTAACTTCATCAACTTTTTTAAACGCAAACTTATCAATCATCTTCAAAGACTCTTCTGAATTCAACTCAAAATGGAAATTTTCTGATAATTTAACTTTGTTATGTATGTCATAAAGAGCTAACGAACAAAAAAACGGTTCCCCAGTTTCTAAAGGAAAACTCAACGAAACTGGCTCAACAAGAAGATACTTCTTTTTTGTTTCCTGAAACGTTTGCGATGGAACTCGCGGATCTCCAAATAAATTATCGACACTAACATTGCTGAAAACTTCGAATATTTTTTTGCATTCCTGATGCTTTTTGCGATGCTCTTCCTCATATTTTTCTGCATTTGATGATATCAATTCAGTATTAATATCGCTGTCCTCAATCTTGATTGCTTGATTCGGCGCGTTTTCATGGAAAAAAGTATCCAATCCAGTTTTTTCTTGCCGTTTATTTTCAGAATTTTCAAGTGATTGAACATGATCAATCTCAAAATCTTGCTGATCAAATTTCTTCAATGTTTCCTCAATTTCCGCCTTTGCATCATCGCTGTCGTTATTATTTTCGTTCTCATTTTCGTTATCGTTTTCGTTATCGTTTTCGTTTTCATTTCCTCGATCTTTTTGATTTTCATTTTCATCATAATTTTCCCGAGAATGATTTTTTGATAATTTTGTTTGTTGGTTGTCTATAAGCCCGCTAGTATTATCCTTCTCACCTTTTCCTTTTCTTCGATCTGTTCTCTCGTTTATTTTCTTATCACCAATGTTTTTATCATCATCTATTTTCTGAGTATTTTCGTTTTTTGTCGGTGATATTCTCATTTGTGTTTGTTGTTTCTTCAGTGCCAGTTGTTCTCTAAGTGTAAGCTTCTTTGGCGGAGTTGGTTGTTCTGGTTCCTGTGCTTTCGTTGGTACGGGCGACACCCCTGTTTGCATTTGCTGTTTTTTGAGCGCAAACTGTTCTCTAAGTGTCAATTTTTTATTTTGTGTTGATTGACTTGTTTCTAAAGGTACTGGTCCAGTGCTCTTTAAAGATTGGAATGGGTTGTTAGCGCTTTTGCGCATCTCTTTTGCTTGTGCAAGTCTTTCTCGTAATGTTAGTTTTTGTGGTTTTTCTTCTTTTTTGATTTTTTGTGTTTGCTTTTTTGTTTCTTCTGTTATTGTTGGTAATTTTTTATAAGCTCGATATTTCCAATTTAATACTTTCCAATCTTCAGAAAATGATTTTAAGCATTCTTTAATATATGGTTCTGTATTTGTATCATCTAAGAAATCTTTCTATTAATTTTAATTTTATAAATGAATTTTAAATTTAATTTTAATTTTAATTTGAATTTTAATTTTAATTTGAATTTTAATTTGAATTTTAATTTTAATTTTAATTTTAATTTTAAATTTTAATTTTAATTTTAATTTTAAAATGAATTTTAATTTTAATTTTAATTTTAATTTTAAATTTTAATTTTAATTTTAATTTTAATTTTAATTTTAATTTTAATTTTAATTTTAATTTTATAAATGAATTTTAATTTGAATTTGAATTTGAATTTTGATTTTAATTTTAATTTTAATTTTAATTTTAATTTTAATTTTATAAATGAATTTTTAATTTTAATTTTTGATATTGATATTGATATTGATGATATTGATATTGATGATATTGATATTGATATTGATATTGATATTGATATTGATTTTAATTTTAATTTTAATTTTAATATTAATATTATAAATGAATTTTAAATTAAATTTGAATTTGAATTTAAATTTGAATTTGAATTTGAATTTTAATTTTAATTTGAATTTTAATATTAATTTTAAAATGAATTTTAATTTTAATTTTAAAATGAATTTTAATTTTAATTTTAAAATGAATTTTAAATTTTAATTTTATAAATGAATTTTAATTTGAATTTTAATTTTAAATTTATAAATGAATTTTAAATTTAATTTCAATTTTATAAATGAATTTTAATTTTGATTTTAATTTTAATTTTAATTTTAAATTTAAATGAATTTTGATTTGAATTTGAATTTTAATTTTAATTTTAATTTTAAATTTAATTTTAATTTTAATTTTAATATAAATGAATTTTAATTTGAATTTGAATTTGAATTTGAATTTTAATTTTAATTTGAATTTTAAATTTAATTTCAATTTTATAAATGAATTTTAATTTTATAAATTGATTTTAATTGAAAAATTCTCGTTATAAATTTAATTTAAAATTTTTTAAATTTTTTAAATTGTGTTTTTGTTTATTGTTTAAATAAAAATTTTTTTTTTTGCTTTCTAATTAATTCTTGGAAAAAAAAAATTAAAAAAACAAATTACAGGAAATGGATTTTTCTTTGTGCGAAATTCTCTTTTAATTGTTTCTAAAACAATATCATCTTTAGGAAAATTTAATAAAGTTTGTAAAGAATCTCGTCTTATTTCAATCGATTGATTTTCTGTTTCATAATCATATGGTAAAGGATGGTGTTTAAAATGTGTAAAAAAAGAACAATCCATAATTTATTAATAATCTTATTATATTTATTATTTATTATTTATTATTTATTATTTATTATATTTATTTTTAAAACAAAATAAAAAGAAAAAAAATGAAAAAAAAAAAATGAAAAAATAATTTTTCACTTTTTATCTTTTATTATCAAAAAAATGAATAAAAAAATTAATAAGAAAATTAAATTTATTCAAACATTTCCAGTTTCTGAATTCAATCCAATTTTCCAATTTCCAATAACAGAAAACAATAAGGAATGTTTTGCAAATCAAATTCTTCAAAATGGACTTTGTAAATACTTGAAAAAAGAAGATAAAACTGAAATATACATTGATTCCAATCAAAATTACCATCCAATAAGAATAGCAAAAATGAAAAATTCCGAAAAAATGCTTTGTTTTTTATTTTATCCAAAAGGAGAAATTAATTTGAGATTCAAAACATTAACAGGACATGAATACAACATCAAAGTAGCAAAAGATTCCACAATTTCCGATCTTAAAGAGAAATTATCAACTGTTTTATATATTTCTCCTTCAAATCAAAGAATGATTTTTGCTGGAAAAGGATTGGAAGACGGAAGAACAATTACTGACTATGGAATCAGCCTTAACTCACTGATTCATGTTGTTCTTCGTCTTAGAGGCGCTCTTAACGATGATTTCTCTCTTCCTCCAAAATTGGATTCTTTTGAATTCTCAAAAAAATTCATTGATTCTCAAAATCCGATCCAAAATGAAAAAATCATTGAAAACATGGATAAAGATGATATTTGCCAATGGAGTTCTAACAAAGAAGTTTTCAAGCATCCTGTGCTATTTAAAGAAATCAGATTCCCAAACAAACAACCCAAAAAAGAATACCTACAAATTCATCGAGGAATTAATTTCTATTGTTGCTGTTTAAATCCAAATTGTGAGATTTATAACACATATTTTGTTTACAATCCTGGAAAAATTCAAGATATGGAACGCAATATGCAGATTATCGATGTTCAAAAACATCTCAAAAAAATCAAATGTCCCAAATGTGATTCTCATAACTTTAAACTTGAAAAATTATATTTTCTTTATTGTAATGTAATGTGGGAAGGTTACAAAAACAACATTAAATATTTCCATCCATGGATGCAATCACCAAGAGAACACCAGCATACTTCTTACTCAGAAGAACTCTATGACTATATATATTACATTCCCCTTCTCCAAAATTTGGATGAATGGCAAGACTTGAAAATTGGAATTTCATTAGATATTTATTGTCCGTTATGCTTGTCACCAACTTATATCTATTGGAGGAACTATTCCTTGCAAATTATCACATGCAAGAAATGCAAAAGAGTTTTCCATCACGATTGCTTTCAAAATTGGAAAAAGAAACAAAATTTGGAAAAGTTCTTTTATTGTCCGTTTTGCAAGTTTTCTCTTTCAAATGATTTGTTGAAACTGTTCGATTTAAAAAAGGGAGATTTCGAAATCACCTCCAAAAATGGTGCTAAATTCATCGTGTTTTTTGAGCTATTAAAAACGCGTCTTTCTACAAAAGAAAATTCAGACCAAATCTCAAAAGAATTTCTTCAACAAATTTTTTCCCAGTCAAATTCTTTCATTGTCGAAAGAATTCTCAAATGGGTTTATTCAGGGTTTGATTATATTATGATGAATGAGTACACAGAAGATGATGAAAAAGATATCAATTTAGTTCAGCAAAATTCAGATTTTCTGCAAATCGATTACGAAACATACGAACAAGAGTTTAATGATACGATCCAAAAAATATTCAAATGTGAAAATTTCAAAGATCAATTCAACAAAAAAAGCAAATATCATGGAATTGTAGCAGATATGAAAAAACTCTATCAAACAGAATCTACAAAAGATTTCAAAATTATTGTAGAAGAAAAAGAAATCAAAATTCATAAATTCATTCTACAAGCAAGAAGTCAATTATTTTATTCAATGTTTGAAAATGTTGATGATCCTTCTAATTCCGTTCATGATTATTCAGCCAAATCTTTAGAAGCAATTGAAGTTTTATTTGAATATTTTTATACAAATGAAATTCCAGATAATTTACCAGAAAAAATTAAAAATGAATTGGAGGATGCTTTTGAATTTTATCAAATTTCAGAAGATCCATTACAAATTAATTCAAGTTTATTTGCAAGCTTTATTACAAATCTAACTTATAAATGAAAATGAAAATCAATATGAAAATGAAAATCAAAATCAAAATCAAAATCAAAATCAAAATCAAAATCTAAATCTAAATCAAAATCAAAATCAAAATCAAAATCTAAATCAAAATCTAAATCAAAATCAAAATCTAAATCAAAATCAAAATCAAAATCAAAATCAAAATGAAAATCAAAATCAAAATCAAAATCAAAATCAAAATCAAAATCAAAATCAAAATCAAAATCAAAATCAAAATCAAAATCAAAATCAAAATCAAAATCAAAATCAAAATCAAAATCAAAATCTAAATCAAAATCAAAATCAAAATCAAAATCTAAATCTAAATCAAAATCAAAATCAAAATCTAAATCAAAATCTAAATTAAAATCAAAATCAAAATCAAAATCTAAATCAAAATCAAAATCAAAATCAAAATCAAAATCTAAAATCAAATCAAAATCAAAATCAAAATCAAAATCAAAATCAAAATCAAAATCAAAATCAAAATCAAAATCAAAATCAAAAATCAAAAATCAAAAATCAAAAATCAAAATCAAAAATCAAAATCAAAAATCAAAATCAAAATCAAAATCAAAAATCAAAAATCAAAATCAAAATCAAAAATCTAAAATCAAAATCAAAAATCAAAATCAAAATCAAAAATCAAAATCAAAATCAAAATCAAAATCTAAAATCAAAATCAAAATCAAAATCAAAATCAAAATCAAAATCAAAATCAAAATCAAAATCAAAATCAAAATCAAAATCAAAATCAAAATCAAAATCAAAATCAAAATCAAAATCAAAATCAAAATCAAAATAAAAATCAAAAATCAAATGAAAATCAAAAATGAAAATCAAAATCAAAAAAATCAAAATCAAAATCAAAATCAAAATCAAAATCAAAATCAAAATCAAAATCAAAATCAAAATCAAAATCAAAATCAAAATCAAAATCCAAATCAAAATCAAAATCAAAATCAAAATCAAAATCAAAATCAAAATCAAAATCAAAATCAAAATCAAATCCAAAATCAAAATCAAAATCAAAATCAAAATCAAAATCAAAATCAAAATCAAAAATCAAAATCAAAATCAAAAATCAAAATCTAAACTCAAAATCAAATCAAAAATCAAAATCAAAATCAAAATCAAAATCAAAATCAAAATCAAAATCTAAATCAAAATCTAAAAATCAAAATCAAAATCAAAATCAAAATCAAAATCAAAATCAAAATCAAAATCAAAATCAAAATCAAAATCAAAATCAAAATCAAAATCTAAATCAAAATCAAAATCAAAATCAAAATCAAAATCAAAATCAAAATCAAAATCAAAATCAAAAATCAAAAATCTAAATCAAAATCAAAATCAAATCTTAATTTTACAATAAAAATTAAAAAGCAAAATTTAAAAATCAAAATTTTTAATCAAAATCATTTTAATTTAAATAATCCAAAAATTAATAAAAATCAAAATTAAAATCAAAATCAAATTCCCAACACTAAATTAAAATCAAAATCAAAAATCAAAATCAAATTCCCAACACTAAATTAAAATCAAAATCAAAAATCAAAATCAAATTCTTAATTTAAAATAAAAATTAAAAAGCAAAATTTATAAATTATTCTTTAAATCATTTTTCAAATTTAAATTTAGATAATCAAAAATTAATAAATCTAAATTAAATAAAATCAAATTCTCAAATTAAATTAAAATTTAAATCAAAATCAAATCAAAATCAATTCTTAATTTAAAATAAAAATTAAAAAAGCAAAATTCTTTAAGAATATTTTTTAGGATCATTTTGTTTATTTATTTTTAGATAATCAAAAAAAATTAATAAATCTACAATTAATAAACAAATTCTCAACACTAAATTAAAATTTAAAATCAATTCTTAATTTAAAATCAAAATTAAAGTAGCAAAATTCTTTAAGAATATTTTTTAAGATCATTTTGTTTATTTATTTTTAGATAATTCAAAAAAAAATTAATAAATCTACAATTAATAAATAAATTCCCAACACTAAATTAAAATTTAAAATCAATTCTTAATTTACAATAAAAATTAAAAAGCAAAATTTATAAATTATTTTTAGGATCATTTTGTTTATTTATTTTTAGATAATCCAAAAAAAAATTAATAAATCTAAATTAATAAACAAATTCCCAACACTAAATTAAAATTGAAATTCAAATTCAAAATCAATTCTTAATTTACAATAAAAATTAAAAAGCAAAATTTATAAAATATTCTTTAAGATCATTTTGTTTATTTATTTTTGAATAATTCAAAAAAAAATTAATAAATCTAAATTAATAAGCAAATTCCCAACATTAAATTAAAATTTAAATTAAAATTTAAATTAAAATTCAAATCAAAATCAATTCTTAATTTAAAATAAAAATTAAAAAGCAAAATTCTTTAAGAATATTTTTTAAGATCATTTTGTTTATTTATTTTTGAATAATCCAAAAAAATTAATAAATCTACAATCAATAAGCAAATTCCCAACATTAAATTAAAATTTAAAATCAATTCTTAATTTAAATTCAAAATCAATTCTTAATTTACAATAAAAATTAAAAAGCAAAATTTATAAATTATTTTTTAAGATCATTTTGTTTATTTATTTTTAGATAATCCAAAAAAATTAATAAATCTACAATTAATAAACAAATTCTCAACACTAAATTAAAATTTAAAATCAATTCTTAATTTAAAATCAAAATTAAAGCAAAATTCTTTAAGAATATTTTTTAAGATCATTTTGTTTATTTATTTTTAGATAATCCAAAAAAAAATTAATAAATCTAAATTAATAAACAAATTCCCAACACTAAATTAAAATTGAAATTCAATTCAAAATCAATTCTTAATTTAAAATCAAAATTAAAAAGCAAAATTTATAAATTATTTTTTAAGATCATTTTGTTTATTTATTTTTGAATAATCCAAAAAAAAATTAATAAATCTAAATTAATAAGCAAATTCCCAATACTAAATTAAAATTGAAATTCAAAATTAAAATCAATTCTTAATTTACAATCAAAATTAAAACAAAATTCTTTAAGAATATTTTTCAAACTTTCAATTTATTTTTTACCCCAAATTAATTTAAATTTTATTTATTTTTTTCAAAGAAGATTTAATAAACATTAATCAGAGAAATCATTATAAAAACAGAAATAGATAATTATTGTAAGTTTAAATTGTGAAATTTTTTTTTAATTAAATTTATTTTTTTTTGGGGAGTTTCAAAAATCAATTTATTTTACTAAATTCGAACAATAATTCTTTTTTTTAAAAATAATTTAAATTAAAAATTAAAAATTTAAATTAAAATAGAATATTACTCATACTATTTTCTTATTTAAAAAAGAATAAAACTTTTTTGGGGAGTTTGTAAAATATCTTTTTAAAAAAAAAATTTTTTTTTTTCTGTTCTTTTCTTTTTTTGATCATAAAATGAACAATTAATAAACAACAAAAAAATAAATATTATTTAAATTATTAAATTAAGAAGGAAAATCCCAAAATCTAATATTAATTTAATAATAAAAATAAATAAAAAAAAAGGATCATAATTAAAATTAAAAATTAAAAATTAATTAAAATAACTGGGGGAGATTGAAAAATTCCTCATAAAAAAAAAATTTAAAAAAAAAAAGAAAAAAAGGATATTTAAGAAATTCAAAATCTCAAAATAATATTTTTTTTCTTCATTATTTTTTTTAAACAAATCATTATTTTTTAATAATTATTATTATATTTTTTTGATTTATCAATAATAATGACAAAAAGATTAACAAAAGAAGAAGTTGACCAAATTAATCCTCAAACTGTTCATGAAGTTATTGGAAAATTTATGCTTTTACAAGGATTTGATTATGTTTTTGATTTTGAAAGATCAGATGGTTGTTATTTCTTTGATTCAAAAACAGAAAAGAAGTTTCTTGATTTCTTTTCATTTTTTGCATCATGGGCAATTGGATATAATCATCCAAAAATGAAAGAAAAACAAGTTCTAGAAGATTTAGCAAGAGTTTCTCAAGTAAAAGTTGCAAATTCAGGAATCTATACAATAGAAATGGCTAAATTTGTTGCAACATTTGCAAGAGTTTGTATGCCAAAAGAATTTGTAAAAGGTAATCATTTAATCCAAAAAAAAATAATGATTATTCTAATTATTCAATTATTCTTATTCAATTATTCTTATTATTAAATTATTAAATTATTAAATTATTAAATTATTAAATTATTCTTATTATTCTTATTATTCTGATTTGTTTTTGAAAATAGTCTTCTTCATTGATGGTGGAACACTTGCTGTTGAAAATGCTATGAAAACTGCTTTTGATTGGAAAACTAAGAAAAACATTGAAAATGGAAAAAATATTGAAGCTTCAAAAGTTATTCATTTCAAAAAAGCTTTTCATGGAAGATCTGGTTATAATTGTTCAACAACAAATACAACTCCTTGGAAAACTAAATATTTCCCTCAATTTAATTGGCCAAGAATTTCAACTCCTGTTGTTAAATTCCCACTTGAAGGTGAAAACTTAAAAAATGTAATTGAAGCTGAAAAAATTGCAATAAAACAAATTAAAGATGCAATTAAAGAATCAAGTGATGAAATTGCTGCATTATTAATAGAACCAATTCAAGGAGCAGGTGGTGATAATCATTTCAGACCTGAATTTATTCAAGAATTAAGAAAAATCACATTAGAAAATGATATTATGATGGTTTGTGATGAAGTTCAAACAGGAATAGGTTTAACTGGTAAAATGTGGGGATATCAAAATTATGGAATTGTTCCTGATATTGTTGCATTTGGTAAAAAGGCACAAGTTTGTGGAATAATAGTAACTGACAGATGTCTTGATGTTGAAGATAATGTGTTTTTACATCATGAAAGAATTGATTCAACATGGGCAGGTAATATTGTTGATATGGTTAGAGCAACAAGAATTCTTGAAATTATTGAAGAAGATAAATTAGTTGAAAATGCAGATAAAGTTGGAAAATATTTACTTCAAAAATTACTTGAATTACAAAAGAAATATCCAACTCTTTTAAGTAATACAAGAGGAAAAGGATTATTTTGTGCTTTTGATTTACCTAATTCTGCTTTAAGAGATAAATTTAAACAATTATGCAAAAGTAAATCATTAATTCTTCTTGGAAGTGGACCAACAAGTATTAGATTTAGACCACCTTTGATTTTAGAAAACAAACATGTTGATGAAGGAGCTGAAATTATTGAAAATGTTTTAAAAGAACTTTGCAATTAAAACATCCACTTTTTTTTTTTGATTTTTTTTTGATTGAATTTTTTTTTTCATTTTAACTCCTTTTAAAGGAATTTTTGTTCAAACCTTTTTTTTTAGCTTTTTTTTTTTGAATTCCTTTAATAAAAAATTATTCAACAACAAGTTATTCCTATTTTGTATTTTTTTTTCTGATTTTCATTCACACTTCTTTCTTTGTTAATCTTCAACTGTAGAAAGAAAAATACAATTTACAATTTCATTAAATTTGTTTTTTAATCATCTTCATAAGTTAATTAATTTACTTTTCAACCAAAAAAATTTAACTTTTTGAATTGTTTTTTCTTATGAAAATGATTGGAAAACAAAATTTATTTTTTTTTGAATGAATAAAAAAGTGATTGATCAAAAAAAAAATTTTTTTGTTTGTTTTTTGTTTTTTTGCTTTTTTGTAAGATTTGAGGGAGTCTCGATTTATGTCAAAAAAAATAAATTTTTTCTTTTCTTTTCTTTTGTTTTCTTTTGGAAATTCAATTTAATTCGATTAAAATCAATTAAAATCAATTAAAATAAATTTAAATTAAATTAAATTAAAATTAATTCAAGATCAACATTTAATTCGATTAAAATAATTTAAATTAAATTAAATTTAAATTAATAAATTTTAATTAAAATTTAAATTAATTTAAATTAAAATTAATTCAAGATCAACATTTAATTCAATTTAATTCGATTAAAATCTATTAAAATAGAATAAATAAAAAAAGATTTTCCAAAAATCAATTTAATTAAAATTAATTCAAGATCAACATTTAATTCGATTAAAATCAATTAAAATAATTTAATTCAAATAAATAAAATCAATTAAATTAAAATTAATTCAAGATCAACATTAAATTAAATTTAATTCAATTAAAATAATTTAAATTAAAATTGAATATTAAATTATCTTTTAATTTAATAGAAAAACTATTTTCTAAAAAAGAATAAAACTTTTTTGGGGAGTTTGTAAAATATCTTTTTAAAAAAAAAATTTTTTTTTCTGTTCTGATCAGAAAAAATAAAATGAACAATTAATAAACAACAATAAAAATTAAAAAGAAAACAAAAATCGAAAATCTAATAATAAATTAAAATTAAAATTAAAATTAATTAAAATAACTGGGGGAGATTGAAAAATTCCTCATTAAAAAAAAAATTAAAAAAAAAAAGAAAAAAAAGGATATTTAAGAAATTCAAAATCTCAAAATATTTTTTTTTCTTCATTATTTTTTTTTAAACAAATCATTATTTTTTAATAATTATTATTATATTTTTTTTTGATTTATCAATAATAATGGCAAAAAGATTAACAAAAGAAGAAGTTGAACAAATTAATCCTCAAACTGTTCATGAAGTTATTGGAAAATTTATGCTTTTACAAGGATTTGATTATGTTTTTGATTTTGAAAGATCAGATGGTTGTTATTTCTTTGATTCAAAAACAGAAAAAAAGTTTCTTGATTTCTTTTCATTTTTTGCATCATGGGCAATTGGATATAATCATCCAAAAATGAAAGAAAAACAAGTTTTAGAAGATTTAGCAAGAGTTGCTCAAGTAAAAGTTGCAAATTGTTCGTTTTACACAATAGAAATGGCTAAATTTGTTGCAACATTTGCAAGAGTTTGTATGCCAAAAGAATTTGTAAAAGGTAATCATTTAATCCAAAAAAATAATGATTATTCTTATTATTCAATTATTTTTATTATTCAATTATTCTTATTATTAAATTATTAAATTATTATTCTTATTATTAAATTATTAAATTATTAAATTATTAAATTATTAAATTATTAAATTATTCTTATTATTCTGATTTGTTTTTGAAAATAGTCTTCTATATTGATGGTGGGACACTTGCTGTTGAAAATGCTATGAAAACTGCTTTTGATTGGAAAACTAAGAAAAATATTGAAAAAGGAAAAAATATTGAAGCTTCAAAAGTTATTCATTTTAAAAAAGCTTTTCATGGAAGATCTGGTTATAATTGTTCAACAACAAATACAACTCCTTGGAAAACTAAATATTTTCCTCAATTTAATTGGCCAAGAATTTCAACTCCTGTTGTTAAATTTCCACTTGAAGGTGAAAACTTAAAAAATGTAATTGAAGCTGAAAAAATTGCAATTAAAACAAATTAAAGATGCAATTAAAGAATCAAGTGATGAAATTGCTGCTTTGGTAATAGAACCAATTCAAGGAGCAGGTGGTGATAATCATTTCAGACCTGAATTTATGCAAGAATTAAGAAAAATCACATTAGAAAATGAAATCTTAATGATTTCTGATGAAGTTCAAACAGGAATAGGTTTAACTGGTAAAATGTGGGGATATCAAAATTATGGAATTGTTCCTGATATTGTTGCATTTGGTAAAAAAACTCAAGTTTGTGGAATAATGGCAACTCAGAAATGCCTTGAAGTTGAAGATCATGTATTTTTACATTTTGAAAGAATTGATTCAACATGGGCAGGTAATATTGTTGATATGGTTAGAGCAACAAGAATTCTTGAAATTATTGAAGAAGATAAATTAGTTGAAAATGCAGATAAAGTTGGAAAATATTTACTTCAAAAATTACTTGAATTACAAAAGAAATATCCAACTCTTTTAAGTAATACAAGAGGAAAAGGATTATTTTGTGCTTTTGATTTACCTAATTCTGCCTTAAGAGATAAATTTTCAGAGTTATGCAAAAGTAAATCATTAATTCTTCTTGGAAGTGGACCAACAAGTATTAGATTTAGACCACCTTTGATTTTAGAAAAAAAACATGTTGATGAAGGAGCTGAAATTATTGAAAATGTTTTAAAAGAACTTTGCAATTAAAACATCCACTTTTTTTTTTGATTTTTTTTTGATTGAATTTTTTTTTTGGGAAATTAAATCAAATTTTTAATTCAAATTTTTAATTCAAATTTAAATTAATTTGAGAATAACAATAACAATAATAAAAATGATTGAAATGAAATGATTTTTTCTTTTTTCTTTTGTTTTCTTTTTCTTTTCCTTTTCCTTTTCCTTTTTAAAAAAAGAAAAGATTAAAAAGAAATTATTAAAAAAAATTTTTTTTTCATTTTTCCTTTTTTCATTTTTTCATTTTTTCGTTTTTGATTTAATAAAATTTCACATAAAAACTTAAATACTTCAAAAAAAAAAATTTTTTTCATTTTTTAAATTAAATCAATTAATGAAAAGACATCCAAAACAAAAAGTATTTTATCTTGATATTCAGGATGAAGTTTTAAAAGCACAATTAGAAAAAAACATTATAAAAGTTGGAGGAAAAGTATCACAAACTTTAACACAAGAAGTGAGATTTTACATCAAAGATAAAAATAATCGAAATATTAGTGTTTCAACTCCAACTAAGAGTGCCGATTCACCAAATAAAATTTTTCAAACATCATCAAATCAAGAAGAATTTCAAGGACAAAATTTATCCAAAAATCAAAATCAAAATGAAAATGAAAATCAATTTCTAAATCAAAATCAAAATCAAAATCAATTTATAAATCAAAATCAAAATATAAATCAAAATCAGAATATAAATCAAAATCAAAATCAAAATCAAAATCAAAAATCAAAATCAAAATCAAAATCAAAATCAAAATCAAAATCAAAATCGAAATCAAAAATCAAAATCAAAACCAAAACCAAAATCAAAATCAAAATAAAAATAAAAATCAATTTATAAATCAAAATCAAAATATAAATCGAAATCAGAATATAAATCAAAATCAAAATCAAAATCAAAATCAAAATCAAAATCAATTTCTAAATCAAAATCAAAATCAAAATCAAAATCAATTTCTAAATCAAAATCAAAATCAAAATCAAAATCAAAATCAATTTCTAAATCAAAATCAAAATCAAAATCAAAATCAATTTCTAAATCAAATTCAAATTCAAATTAAAAATATAAATCAATTCCTTCAATAATTCCTTCAATAATTCCTTCAATAATTCCTTCAATAATTCCTTCAATAATTCCTTCAATAATTCCTTCAATAATTCCTTCAATAATTCCTTAAATAACTCCATAAATTTTTCATCTACAAATATTGAAAATGATTCTCAATCTCCAATAAAAAACAAACCTTTAAAATATAAAACCTATTTTGTTGATAAACTTAATTATTGGTTAAACAGAAAATTAGCAGAACTTGAAAATCCTTTAAATAATAATAATAATAGCAATGTTTCAAACCAAAATCAAAGTTCTAGAGATATTCCAAAATCTTTTATATACATTTTAGATACAGGATATATTTGTAAACCTTTTTATCAAGAATATGAAAAACTTCCTGATATTCAACAATTTCTTTCAAAGAATTCTAAACCTCGTGATCAAAATTGGACAACTCAATCATTAAAAAATAACACAAAAAAAATTAGAAAAAAAAAAAAGAAAATTAAAGGAAATGGTTTTTGTGAAAATTGTAATTCTAGATTCAAAAATTATGATAATCATCTCATTAATGAAAATCATAGAAATTTTGCACGAAATCAACAAAATTTTACAAAAATAGATGAACTTTTTGAACGAATTAATTCCTCAAAAAATCAAATTCAAATTCAAATTCAAAATCAAAATCAAAATCAAAATGAATCATTTTTAAAAAAACGTCAAAAAAGAAAAGATGCATTTTCTTTAGAAAAAAATTTCCCAAAATATCCAATTATTCAAAATACAGAACAAAATACAGAACAAAAAGTGGATTTAGTTCAAAATAATGGTAAAAGAAAAGTGGAAATAAAAGGAAAAGAAAGTCCAAATCGAAAATAGTTTTTTTTAAATCTTTTTCATTATCATTTTTTTTTTATTTGATTTTTTTTTTTTAAAAATTGTTTTGTGACGAAAATTTGATTTCTTAATTAAATAAAGCAATCCAAAAAAAAAACAAATATAAAAATAAAAGTAAAAATAAAAGAAAATTATTAAACGATAAATTTAATAATTGTTCGGTTTGAATTCAGTTGCAAAATATTCCATTTTTCATATTCTTCCAAACAATTATCCAATTGATTTTGAGTAAAACCACGTGACAAAACACGAGGTAAAATATCTTCATATTTAACTGATTTAGTAGCTCCTTCATTTGTATCATCAGGAACAACAGCTGCATCTCGAATGATATTATAAATTGCTGTTTTTGGATCAGGATAACGTTGAGGAATTTTGGTTTTTGAAGTTGAAGAAGTGATTGTATAATTAGGATCATCAACGGAAGCTTTTGAGATGTAAAAGAGTCGAATTGCTTCATCGACATGTTCTCTTTTAACAACTTCAGAAAAATGTATTCTTGCCAGTGCTTGAGATAAGCGAAGAATACTTAGCAATGTTCGTGGCGTGATGGGTTCATCTGTTTGTGAAATTGTGCTTTGATTTATGTTTCTTTCGTTATTTTCCTTCTCATTCATCTTCTCATCATTGTTTGTTTGATCCATTTGGTTGTTTATGTTTGCCATTTGAAGAAATCCATCGTTTTTACGAAGTGAGACATAAGATTCGACAATATAACTACTTAGTTCCTCAGGCACATATGGATCGATTTGCTTTGCTTGTGCAATGTAAGCTCGGATAAAATCTGTGGAAAAAGGTTCAAATCCCAGATCAGGTGGTGTTCCGTATTGATGAACGTGTGCAATATGTCTAGCAAGTATTAAATCACTATTGAGCTCGGGCTTATCAATCAGGATGAAGATGAGATCGAATCGGGACATCAACTAAAGAAATGAAAATATTTAAATAAATATTAAAATATTTAAATAAATATTGAAATAAATATTAAAATAAATATTAAAATAAATATTGAAATATTTAAATAAATATTAAAATAAATATTTAATAAAATAAATATTTATAAGAAATAAATAATAAAATAAATATTAAAATAAATATTAAAAAAAAATAAAAATTAAATAAATTTAAAATAAATATTGAAAAAATATTGAAATAAATATTTTAATAAAATAAATATTAAAAATAAATATTAAATAAATATTAAATGAATAAATATTTAAATAAATATTAAAATAAAATATTTAAATAAATAAAATATTAAAAATAAATAAATTTAAATAAATATTTAAAAATAAATATTAAAAATAAATAAATATTAAAAATAAATATTTTAAATAAATAAAAATAAATATTAAAAAATAAATAAATAAAAAATAAATATTAAAATAAATATTAAAAAATATTAAAATAAAATATTAAAATAAATATTAAAATAAATATTAAAATAAATATTAAAATAAATATTAAAATAAATATTAAAATAAATATTAAAATAAATATTAAAATATTAAAATAAATATTAAAATAAATATTAAAATAAATATTGAAATAAATATTAAATAAATATTAAAATAAATATTAAAATAAATATTAAAATAAATATTAAAATTATTAAAATAAATATTATAATAAATATTAAAATATTAAAATAAATATTAAAATAAATATTAAAATAAACATTAAAATATTCTTTTAAAAAATATTGAAATAAATATTGAAATAAATATTGAAATAAATATTCTTTTAAAAAATATACCGCAATAGGAAGATTTATATTCTCGGTTATAGGTCTTCGTGGATTATATCTTCCATGAGATGGATTCGCAGCTGCCAAAATAGATGTTCTTGCATTCAATGTTGCAGTTATTCCCGCTTTGGCAATTGAGACAGATTGCTGCTCCATCACTTCGTAGATTGCTGTTCTATCGTATTCATCCATTTTATCAAACTCATCAATGCAACAAACACCCATGTCACCAAGAACTAAAGCTCCTCCTTCAAGAACAAACTCTTTTGTGACCGAATCTTGAAGAACAGCTGCTGTTAATCCTACTCCTGAATTGTGGACAAATATCCCGTTTGAAAGCATGAAACTTTCGTTATCAACTGCAAAATCATAAACCCATTCATGTTTACTTTTGGGAATCTCTTCAATCCCAATAATATCATCAAACATGACATCTTTGCTAATTTTGTTTTTTTCATCGTTAATTCCAGATTCCAAATGATCTCCTTCAAATTGATATCCAAAAAATCTCGAATATTTCGCTTCAACAAGAACACAATATTGATATGTCTTGTTTTGGTTAGATAATTTGATTTTCTCTTCATATTTCATCTGGAACAATATTTTTGGTGTTCCGTTATATACCAATTTTTTAAAAGGAATTTGTGTAATATTTCCATTTCCGTAATCAACCAAAATTTTCTTCTCTTTGTAATCCATTTGATATTGCTTTTGCAAAGTTTCTTCATTGAGAGAAATCAAAATACGAGAATCAACTCCAATCCTGTTTAATAGCAATTGAAATTTTTGTGCTAATTTTGAAGAATTCATCGCAAACCCTGATCTTGTTCCTTTAAATTGAATCATCTTTTCTGTATTATTGAAAAATCCACTTATCATTCCAAAAACACAAGAATCACGCGATAATAGAATTTGTTCAATTATTTCTTCATCTCCTTCTTGATTTCGACTCAAATTGAGCAATAAAGATGAAACAATATAACTTCCAATTTCTAAAAACTTTGAATTTCCTTCTTCAACAATTTTGCATTTGTATTTAAACTTTGATTGTATTATTTCTCTGCAAAAATTTAAATATTCTTCATTTGAACTTGAAATCTTGCAAGTTTTTTCCGAAACTTTAGTTCCATTTGTCAAAAAAGCTGCCAATAAAAATCCAAGATGGAAATCAAGAATGATTGTGTTATTGACATCTTCCTTTGAGTTTTCCAACTTGCAATAAACAGTATTGATCTGGTATTTTTCTTCATTAGTTAATTTGCTAAGTGGTTTATTGTGGATTTTGCTTATAATTTTCTTTTTTTGTTTGTTATTAAAAATATCATAAATTTGTATTTTTTCGACAATCATTTTCTTATCAATTCTTAGTTTTTTCAAAATGGGAATTTTATCAAATTTCTTTAGTTGATTTCCCTTTTGCGGGATAATGCATCCATTTGTTCCTCGAATCAAAAATGAATGATCCTTTGTTGCAATGATCTTACTTCCAAATCGAGTAGTAATTTTTATTAAATTTTCTTGACTAAGATGTTTAGAAACACAATAAACTTTGCTAAATTTAACATTTCCTGTTGGACTTACTGAAAGAACTTCAAGCGGTTGTTTTGGTTTAGCCAAAATCGAATTTTGTTCCATTTTTTTCTGAGAATTATTTTCTAATTGCTTGTCAATTATATTTCCAATTGATTCTAACAAAATTTCTTTTCCAATTTTGACAAAGACTTTTTCGTCACGATGAACACTAGAACCTTTTCCAGTTGTGTAAATTCCTCTTGGAGAAATCTGGGTTATATGTTTAAGTAATTGACTCTAATATTAAAATTAAAATTCATTTAAAATTTAAATAAAATTAAAATTAAAATCAAAATCAAAATTTAAATCAAAATTAATATTAAAATTAAAATTATTAAAATTAAAATTAAAATTAAAATTAAAATTAAAATTCATTTATAATTTAAAATAAAATTTCGAATTGAAAATTTTTACTTTTGCAACTCCAGGATCTCCAACAAGTAACACATTGATATTGCCTCGTATTTTCATTCCATCACTCATTTCTTTTGTCTGTCCAGCAACTAAAAGAAGAAGCATTGCTTTCTTAATATCCAAATGTCCATAAATTTCAGGTGCAAGAGATTGAGCCAAACGTGTATAAATATCTGGATCTTTAGAACTTGTTTCTATTTTTTGGATCATTTCTTGTTCCGAATATTGTGTGAGTTCTGAGTATGTTTTCTTTTCCTTTTCTATCTGCATAGCCTCAAGATATGTATCAGTAATTAATCCTGCCTTTAAAGCTCGAAATCCAGTAAATGGTCTTGGCAAAAAAACTCCTGATATCGTAACTCCATCTCCTGGTGAACATTTTCTTGTAAGTTCTCCATGCAAATTTACTGTTAAAATTCTTGGAATATTTCCTGTTGGAACTTCACTTGACTAAAATTGAAAGAAAAAAAAAGAAAGAAAGAAAAAAATTTTTTTTTTTTGGATCAAATTTGATGAGAATTTTTTTTTTAATCAAAAATTTTCTTTTTTATTTTTTAATTTACTATTTCTTGTAGTTTTAGTTCTTGAAATTTTTCAAATTTAGATCCACGAGTTTGAAGTTGAAGAACACTTGTTACTCCATTTGATTTACAATATGGACATTCTGAAAGAGGAATAAAGTTTTGACTAGTAACTTCTTGATAAATTTCATTTGGACAAGTTTCGCAAGTGTAAGTTGCTACTTTAATCTATTTTAATTTTGATTTTGGTTTTAATTTTAATTTTGATTTAAATTTTAATTTTAATTTTAATTTTAATTTTGATTTTAATTTTAATTTTGATTTTAATTTTGATTTTAATTTTAATTATGATTTTGATTTAAATTTTAATTTTAATTTTGATTTTGATTTTGATTTTAATTTTAATTTTAAATTTTAATTTTAATTTTGATTTTGAATTTTGATTTTGATTTAAATTTTAATTTTAATTTTAATTTTAATTTTAATTTTAATTTTGATTTTTATTTTGATTTTGATTTAAATTTTGATTTTAATTTTAATTTTAATTTTGATTTTAATTTTAATTTTAATTTTAATTTTAATTTTAATTTTAATTTTGATTTTGATTTTAATTTTGATTTTAATTTTAATTTTAATTTTTAATTTTAATTTTAATTTTAATTTTAATTTTAATTTTAATTTTGATTTTAATTTTGATTTTGAATTTTAATTTTGATTTTAATTTTGATTTTGATTTTAATATTGATTTTAATTTTAATTTTGATTTTAATTTTGATTTTAATTTTGATTTTAAATTTTAATTTTGATTTTAATTTTGATTTTGATTTTAATATTGATTTTAATTTTAATTTTGATTTTAATTTTGATTTTAATTTTGATTTTAAATTTTGATTTTGATTTTGATTTTAATTTTGATTTTAATTTTAATTTGAATTTTAATTTTATTGTTTTACTTCTGGTTTCACTTGAGTAATTCTTGTAATAATTCCTCTAACTTTCACAAGTTTTCCAACACAATTTGATTTTACTTGTCTTAATTTTGTAACTTTTGTTTTCTTTCGAGGAATAATTCGAATTTCACTATTAATTAAAATAACAAAAAAAATAAATTTAAAAATAAATTTATAAATAATATTAATGTTTACAATCTTCTTAATAAATCAGGTGGGAAATTATTTGAAGTATTTTGTGAATCCTCATTTTTTTCAGCTTGTTGACGGAAAGTTGTAATAATATCATTTACATCTTCAATATCAATTTGAGGAATCTAAAAAAAAACAAAAAGGATTTTAAAATGAAAAATTTATTCCACTTTTTTATTTTATTTTATTTTATTCAATATAATAAAATTATTTATTACTTCTGGACTAATTTTTTGAATAATTTGATCAACTGCTTCTGCAAAAATATCACAATATCTCATTGTGTTCTTTTCAATATTTTTGACAAGTGTAGAATTAGGTGATTCGAACTAAGAAAAAAAAAAGAAAAGAAAAGAAAGAATTTTTTTTATTAAATTTGTTTTTATTAAATTTCAAAATAATAAAATCATTTACTGAAATCAAGTCATCTAATTCAATTTCAATTTGTTTTGATTTTCTTTGAATAATTGCTTTCTAAAATAATTTTTTAATTTAAATATTTTAACGGTTAGAAGAAAAATTTTTTAATTAAAAAAAAATTTATTTATACAATTTTATCTAAATATTTATATTCGTTTGAATCTTCACTAAATTTTTCAAGAAATTCAATGCATTGATCTTTTTCTGCAGAATAACTTTGTCTTATTTGAAATTTTGGGAAAGTAAATTGACTTAGTTCATTTTGAGAAGGAAATTCCATTTTTTAAATTTTAATAATAAGAAAAAAAAATAATAAAATTGAAAAAAATGAAAAATTAAATTTTTTCATTTTCATTTTCATTTTTTTTTTCTAATTTGTTTTCAATTTTATTTTCTAATTTTTAAATGTTTAAACACAGAGGAAAAAAACCTCAAAAATTTAAATTTAATTTCATCCTTTTATCTGTTTATGGATTTGATCCTTTCTCTTCAATTTTTATTAAATTCAAAAGAAAGAATCATAACGAACAAACAAAAGATATAAAAATTGATTCAAATGGTGAAGCAAATGTGAATCAACAATTTTCTATTCTTGTTACTCTTTTTAAAAACTTAAAAACAAATGATTTTGATAAAAAATCATTAGAAATTGAAATTTTTCTTGTAAAAAAAAAAAAAATTTTTTTAATAATTTGAAAAAGAAAAAATAAAAAGAAAAATAAGAAAAAATTCTGATTTGGAATTTTTTTGTAATTGATCTTTTTATTATTACTTATTTATTTATTAAAATAATTATGTTTATTTTTAAATAGAATGAACCAAAAAAAAGCAAAAAATCTCAAAAAATTGCAAAAACTATAATTTATATTTCTGAATTTAATTCAAAAGGAGAAAATCAACAAAAAGATATTACAATTAAAAATCAACAAAAAAATTATAAAATTTTACTATTAGGGAAATTAGAAAAAGAAAAAGATGATAATAAAGAAAATAATAAAGAAAAAGAAAATAATAAAGAAAAAGAAAATAATAATAAAGAAAAAGAAAATGATAATAAAGAAAAAAATGATAATAAAGAAAAAGAAAAAGAAAATAATAATAAAGAAAAAGAAAAAAATGATAATCTTATTCACAACCAATTGGTTCATTCACTTAGTTTTGATTCCGCTTTTGATGAAGATGACAGTCTTTTTGAAGATGAAAATTTGGATGGTATTACTGAAGAAGATGAACAAAACTCATTTCAAGAAGATTTTGCAGATAATACACAACCAACAGACTCAAATTTAATTGTAAAAATTTGAGAAAATCAAAAAAAAATTTTTGATTTTTTCTTAAAATTTTAATTTGTTTTGTTTCTTCTTCTTCTTCTTTTTCTTAAAAAAGTTGGATTATTTCAAAAATGATAATCAAGTTATTTCTAAAAAACAAGAACCTTCAAATTCTTTAAATCCTAAACTTCAAGAACCTTTAAATTCTGTAAAAAAAAAAATTCAAAAACAACAAAACACAGAAAAACTTAAATAATTTTTTTAATTTTAATTTTTAAAAAAAAAATATTTAAATTAGTCAAATCAACCAAAAGAAATTATCAGAAAAAATCCAGAACAAGAAATTAAAGAAATTAAGGCAAAATTAAAATTAACACAAAAAAAATTATCAAAAACAAGAAAGGAATTAGAAAAAAAGAAAAAACGGATCCAAGATTTATCTATTAAAATGGAAGATTCAAATCATGAAAAGGATATGAAAATTGAATTTCTTCTTCAAACTATTGAGTCTGAAAAAGAAAAAGTTGAAGAATCCGAAAATTCACTTGATATAGCGAATAAAATTATTGAATCAGCAAAAAATGAAGTTACAAAAAAAGAAGAACAAATTCAGGAATTAAAAAAGCAAATACAAGAATTAAAAGAAGAAGCTGAGGATTTAAAACAACAAGTGAAATATTTAGAAGAGAAGAATATTGAACAAAAAAAACAAGAAGAAAATCAACAAAAAGAAAAACAAGAATTAAATCAACAAATTGAAAATTTAAACCAACAAATTCAAGATTTAGAAGAGAAGAATATTGAACAAAAAAATCAAGAAGATAATCAAAAACAAAAAGATAAACAAGAATTAAATCAACAAATTGAAAATTTAAATCAACAAATTCAAAATTTGGAAAAGGAGAATCTTGAACAAAAAAATCAAGAAGATAATCGAAAACAAGAAATACAAGAATTTAAATCAACAAATTCAAAATTTAAATCAGCAAATTGAAAATTTGGAAAAGAAAAATCTTGAACAAGAAAATCAGGATAAGAAACAAAAACAACAAATTCAAGAACTAAACCAGCAAATCCAGGATTTAAATCAACAAATTGAAGGTTTAAACAAACAAATTGAAGATTTAAATCAACAAATTCAAAACTTGCAAAAGAGCAATCTTGACCAGAAAAATTATCGAGACAACCAAAAAGAGATTCAAAAATTAAAAAAGCAAATTCAAGATTTGAAATCAAAAAATATCGAAAAAGAAAAACAAAAAGATCCTCAAGAAGATAAACAACTTCAAGAAAAAAAAATACAACTTTCAATCGAACTTAAAAAAAATGAATATTTAATGAAGAAAATTCAAAGACATACTTCTAAATATAATGACAAAAAACAGGAAATGAAAGAAAACAAAGAAAATTTTGAAAAAGAATTAAACGAAAAAAATCAAGCAATAAAGGAATTGAAACAAGAAAAATTAGAAGAAGATCAGAAATTTCAAGAAATTAAGGAAAATTATAAAAATTTGCAAACACAACTGGCTTTATTAAATTCACAACAAGAATCAGAGAATACTCAAGAAAAAATTGAAAATTTGCTTAAAAAAAAATCACAAGAAACAAACGAGATAATACAAGAAAAAGATCAAAAAATTCAAGCTTTGGAAAAAGAAAAACAGAATCAAATCAATGAATCAAATCAAACAAAAGAAGAATTAAATAATATCCAACAAAAATTGAATAAAAAGAAAGATAAATACAAAAAAAGCAAGCAAAAAATACAAGAACTGAAAACAGAAATTAATCAATTAAAACAAAAAAGCACAGAATTAGAAAATTCATCGCAACAACAACAACAAGAGCAAAAAATCAATGAATCAAATCAAACAAAAGAAGAATTAAATAATATCCAACAAAAATTGAATAAAAAGAAAGACAAATACAAAAAAAGCAAGCAAAACATCCAAGAACTGAAAACAGAAATTGATCAATTAAAACAAAAAAGCGCAGAATTAGAAAATTCATCGCAAGAACAAGAGCTTGAAATGGAAGAAAAAAGACAAGAAATCTTATTGAAAGAAAAAGTAATTGAACAAAAAGAGAAGCAAATGTCTGCAAATTTGGAATACATGGAAACTACACAAAAAGAGGTTGAATTACAAAAAAAATTAGTTGAAATTGAGGTTCAGGAATCCAAGAATGAAAATCTAGAGCTGAAACAGAAAATCGAAGAAAAAGATGAAGAAATCAAGTTAGCAAAACAATCTGTAAATGAAAGTAAATCAAAAATAAAGCTACTTCAAAGTAAACTAGATATGGCAGAAAAGGCTTTAAAAGAGAAATCAAAAAATGTTAAAAAAAATAAGGCAGAAAAGGAACAATTCGAAGAAGATCAAGATCAAAAAGAAGATCAAGAAGAAGATCAAAAAGAAAATCAAAAAGAAAATCAAAAAGAAAATCAAAAAGAAAATCAAAATCAAATCCAAAATCAAATTGAATTAATTGAGACTTTAGAAAAAGAGATGAAAAATTTCAAGAATATTCGGAAAGAATACTGGATTATTCAAAGACTGTTTTTTCTTTCGAAACCCATTTATTCCAATGGGATTCCTGTTTCTGCCAGTTTGATGGTACAATTTCTTGGCAATAATAATTTTTTTGATGAGAATCAATCTTGGGAAGGAATTAAAATATTCATTGAATCAATTCAGACATTAATTCGCAAACTGAAGTACAAAAACACAGAAAAATTATGTTGGTTATTATCAAATGCAATTTATATGAGGCACATATTGAATGATTTAATTGATGAGGAATTTGATTCAAAGAGTTTTTCAAGTGAAAAAAGTAGTGATAATAGCGAAAAAGAGAAATCAAACCAGAGTATTGAGGAAGAAATACAATTCATTTCCGATCAAGATGATGATATGAATGAAAACGTTATTAATTTCAAAGAGGAAAGCAAAACTAAGTTGACTAAATTAATAACAAAACTGGACCAGATATTCTCATCAGTCTATCTGATATTAATACAGAAAATCACAGAGAGATTGCGTCCATTAATCCAAAAATCGTACTTGAAAAAACGATACATGCTTCAAAATTCAACTCGGGATTTACTTGTAGATAATTACTACAAACCTCAAGTTGTTGTTGATTATCTGAATCAAGTTGTTGTTCTTTTTAAGAAGCATTGCTATCCAAAAGAATTGATTTCTTCAATAATATCTCAAGTGGTTTATTTTATTCATTCAGTGATTGCGAATACTCTTTTTAAAGATTCATCACTTTGCACATATGGATTTGGTATTGATTTGAAATATGCATTAACACCATTATCTGATTGGTTTGATAGTTCCGAATTTCCTGATTTAAAGTATTTTTATATATTTTTATATATTTTTATATATTTTTATTTATTTTTATTTTTATTTCAAAAGAGTTTATTTTAATTCAATTAAAGAAATTGCTCATTGTCTTTTAATGAATAAGATTTTAATGGTGGATTCAACTAAATCATTTTCTTCTTGCGTAACACTTTGCAAATCTTTGAATCTTTTTCAAATACATAAAATTTTAACAAATTTCCAACCAGATGAGTAAAAAACAACAAATTTAATTCATTTTTGAATATTAAATCAAATATTGAATTAAATATTGAATTAAATATTGAATTGAATTGAATATTGAATTGAATATTATATTGAATTGAATATTATATTGAATTTAATTAAATATTGAATATTGGATATTGAATTGAATTGAATTGAATTGAATTGAATATTAAATTTAATTAAATATTGAATATTGAATTGAATTGAATATTAAATATTGAATTGAATATTGAATTGAATATTGAATATTAAATATTGAATTAAATATTCAATTGAATTGAATATTGAATTGAATATTAAAATGAATATTGAATTAAATATTCAATTGAATTGAATATTGAATTGAATATTAAAATGAATATTGAATTGAATATTAAATATTAAATATTGAATTGAATATTGAATTGAATTGAATTGAATTGAATTGAATTAAGAATTGAATATTAAATTGAATTGAATATTAAATATTGAATATTGAATTGAATATTGAATTGAATATTGAATTGAATATTGAATATTGAATATTGAATATTGAATATTGAATATTGAATATTGAATATTGAATTAAATATTGAATTAAATATTGAATAGAATTGAATATTGAATATTGAATTGAATATTAAATATTAAATATTGAATTGAATATTAAATATTAAATATTTAATTGAATATTAAATTGAATTAAATATTGAATTGAATTGAATATTAAATATTGAATTGAATTGAATATTGAATATTGAATTGAATAGAATATTGAATATTGAATTGAATATTGAATATTGAATTAAATATTAAATTGAATATTGAATATTGAATATTGAATATTGAATATTGAATATTGAATTGAATATTGAATTGAATTAAATTTTGAATATAATTTTATAAAAAAAATAGATTCGATAAAGAACCAATTTTAAAAGGAACAATGGAAAGATTTTTCCAAGAAGCAAAAAATTATTATTCTAAAAATAAAGAATTATCAACAAAAGTTGATGGATTTCATATTGAAAAAGATGAATTTTTTGTTTTTCCTGTTAAAAATGATTTCCCAAATCTTAAATTTGAATTTTGGAGAAATATTGAAATTCCAGATTTAATTCCAGATAAAAGTCAAGTTGAACTTTATGTAAAAGGAGAAGAATTACAAGAAAGTTTATTAGATTTTTAACAATAACAAAAAAAAAATAGCAATTATTCTTCTTTTTTTTTATTTTTGGAATTGGAATTGGAATTGGAATTGGAATCTTTCTTTTTTTTTTTTTCTTTTCTTTTTTTTAACGCTTTTTAAAAATTAAAAATAAAAAGAAAAATTTTAATTTAAATTTTATTTATCTCATATAAAAAGATATACATATAAAATAATATAATAAAATTTTTTTTTTATTTTTTTTTTTTGCTTTTTTCGCAATTCATTTTTTTTTCAATTCAAAAAATTTTTTAAAATAAAAAAAGCAAAAAAAAAAAATAAAAAAAATTTAATTATGAATAAATCACAAGGAGAATTGGAGAAAGTCAGAGATTCTAAGTTAGTTTTATTAAATGAAATCAAAGAAAAGTTAGCAAAACAAGAAGCAGAATACCTTCAATTTTCTGAGTCTGCAGAACAGACTCTATCCAAAAAAAACCAAGAATTTACAACAAAAGTTGGTGAAATAGAAGAATTAAAAAATCAAAACAAACAAATTTCTGACGAACTTAGAAAAATTGAAACTAAATTAAAAGAAGATCAACAAAAAACAGAACAAATTAATAAAGATTATTCTGAATTATTGAATGTAATTTATTTAAAAATTCAATTATAAATTTATTAATATATTTATTAATATATTTATTTATATATTTATTTATATATTTATTTATATATTTATTTATATATTTATTTATATATTTATTTATATATTTATTTATATATTTATTTATATATTTATTTATATTTTTATTTATATATTTATTTATATATTTATTTATATATTTATTTATATATTTATTTATATATTTATTTATAAATTTATTTATAAATTTATTTATAAATTTATTTATATATTTATTTATATATTTATTTATATATTTATTTATATATTTATTTATATATATTTATTTATATTTTTTATTTATTTTTTTATATATTTATTTATATATTTATTTATATATTTTATTTATTTATATATTTTTTTATTTATTTATTTTATTATATTTTATTTATATTTTATTTATAAATTTATTTATATATTTATTTTATATATTTATTTATATATTTATTTATATATTTTTTTTTATATATTTTTATTTATATATTTTTTTATATTTATTTATTTATTTTTATTTTTATTTTATTTTATTTTTATTTTTTTTTTTATTTTTGTTATATTTTTTTTATATTATTTATTTTATTTATTTAATTTTTTAAAAATTTTATTTATAAATTTATTTTTTAAATTTATTTATATATTTATTTCGTTTTATTTTATATTTTTTATTTATTTATATATTTATTTATATTTTTATTTATATATTTATTTATATATTTATTTTTTTATTTTGTTTTTTTTTATTTTTTATTTATATATTTTATTTTTATTTTTATTTATTATATTTTTTGTTTATATATTTATTTATATATTTATTTATATATTTATTTATATATTTTTATTTTTTATATTTATTTTATATTTTTTTATTTATTTATTTATTTATATTTATGTTTATTTATTTATATATTTATTTATATATTTTTTTTTATATTTTTATTTATATTTTTTTTTATATTTTTTTTTTTATTTTTTTATTTATATTTTTTATTTGTTTATTTTATATTTATTTATATATTTTATTTATATTTTATTTATATATTTATTTATATATTTATTTATATATTTATTTATATATTTATTTATATATTTTTTATTTATAATTTATTTATATATTTATTTATATATTTATTTATATATTTATTTATATATTTATTTATAAATTTATATATTTATATATTTATTTATATATATTTATTTTATATTTTTTTATATATTTTTATTTATATATTTATTTATATATTTATTTTTATATATTTATTTATATATTTATTTATATATTTATTTATATATTTATTTATATATTTATTTATATATTTATTTATATATTTATTTATAAATTTATTTATATATTTATTTATAAATTTATTTATATATTTATTTATAAATTTATTTATATATTTATTTATAAATTTATTTATAATATTTATTTATAATATTTTTATAAAAAAATAAAGTCAATAAGTGAATATGATAAAGATGATGATAATTTATTGATCACAGAAAAGAATCAAGAAATCACAAAATTACAAGAAGATTTAAGAAAAGAACAAGAAGAACTTCGGAAAATGATAACCCAAAAACAAACATTAAGAGACGAACTTGAAACACATAAATTTCAATCACAAAAAGAGATTGAAAAGCTCACAAAAGAACTTGGAAAGAAAAAAGTAGAATTAGATTCAGAAACTCGTAAAAAAGCAAAATTGGAGGAAGATTTCATGCATTTATCTCAACTTTTTGATCTGGAAACAAAACAAGAATTGAAGAAAAAACAAGAAGAAGAGCAAATAATTATAAATCAATCTATTAATGATTATAAACAAAAAATTCACTGAATTACTCGAAAAAGTTAGTTCATTCGAAGAAAAGAACAAAAAACTCAATCAAGATATTGACGCAATGGTTGAATCAACACAAAAAACTGAGCAAATTGATCCTGAAGATTTCCAAAAAACTGAAACTGATTTTGATTCAACCAAAAAAGAACTTGAAAAAATTATTCTTCAATCAAAAGATTTAAAAGAAAAACATGACACAATTAAATCTGAATATGAAAATCGTGTTTCAAAAAGAAATGCTCAGAAAAGAAACAAAATCATCTTAGCTTCTATTCCTGTTATTCTCATTTCTGGTTCTCTTGCTGCTAAGTACTTTGGATTAATTGATTTTAATTTTAAAGTCAAAAAGTAAAAGAAAATTACTTTCTTTCTTTCTTTCTTTTTTTTTTCTTTTAATTCGAAATTTTTCTTTTTTCTCTTTTTTTTTTTCTTTAACAAAAAAAAATATTTTTTTTTCTTCCACTTTTTGGTTTCTTTTCTAATTCAAAATTTTTTGACGAATAATAAAAAAAAAACAAAAGGAAAAAATTTAATTTTTTTAATTCATTTTTTTTTTCCACAGTTTTATTTTTAAAATTTTAAAAAATTTAAAATTCTTTTGAAGAAGATTCAGTTTTTTCAAATTCATTTCCTATATTTTGAGAATAAATTGATAATTTTTTAGAAAGTTCATCATTTTGACCAATTTCTGTCATAATTTTTTTATACAAAATTTTTACTTTTCGATTTTTTTCCATTTCTTCTTCAAGTTTTTTTTGTTCTTGAGAAATGAAATTTTTTCTTTTTTCAAGTTCATTTTGTAAAAAATTTTGTAATTGATTTTCGTTTTGATTTTGAATTTTTTTTTGTTCTTGAAAAACTTTTTCAATTTCTTCTTGTTGAATAAAAAATTGTTGAAAAGAAGATTGAATGTTTTCAATTTTTTGCAATAAATATTGTTCTGGTAATTCTGGTTTTTTTAGATTTTCAATTTTCTTTTGGATTTTATCAATTTCTTCAGTGATTATTTTTTGAGAATAAATTTGGAATTTTTGATTTGGTTCAATTTTATTAGATAAATTAATTTGTTTTTTGTTTCCTGTTTGTTTTTTTTTTAAGATTGGAGTTCTTATGATAATTTGACCCAAAAAATTCCCATCAAATTCTATTAAAGAAAGATAAGCTAAAACATAAACTTTTTGATTTTTGGAATTTTTTAAAACCCAAGGAAAATGAAAGATTGCTTGATCATTTCTTTTGATTTTTTAAATATAATTTTAAATATTAAATATAATTTTAAATATAATATTAAATATAATATTAAATATAATATTAAATTTAATATTAAATTTAATATTAAATCTAATTTTAAATATAATATTAAATATAATATTAAATTTAATATTAAATTTAATATTAAATCTAATTTTAAATATAATTTTAAATATAATATTAAATCTAATTTTAAATATAATTTTAAATATTAAATATAATTTTAAATATTAAATATTATTTTAAATATTAAATCTAATATTAAATATAAATATTAAATATAATTTTTAAATATAATATTAAATATTTTATTAAATATAATATTAAATATAATATTAAATATAATTTTTAAATATAATTTTTAAATCTAATTTTAAATCTAATTTTAAATCTAATTTTAAATCTAATTTTAAATATAATATTAAATTTAATTTTTAAATCTAATTTTAAATATTAAATATAATTTTAAATCTAATTTTAAATCTAATTTTAAATCTAATATTAAATATAATTTTAAATATAATATTAAATATAATTTTAAATATTAAATATAATTTTAAATCTAATATTAAATATAATTTTAAATCTAATATTAAATATAATTTTAAATATAATTTTAAATCTAATATTAAATATAATTTTAAATCTAATATTAAATATTAAATATAATTTTAAATATAATTTTAAATATTAAATATAATTTTAAATCTAATTTTAAATCTAATTTTAAATCTAATATTAAATATAATTTTAAATATAATTTTTAAATATAATATTAAATATAATTTTAAATATAATTTTAAATCTAATATTAAATCTAATTTTAAATATAATTTTAAATCTAATATTAAATATAATTTTAAATATAATATTAAATATAATATTAAATATAATTTTAAATATAATTTTAAATATAATATTAAATCATAATATTAAATATAATTTTAAATATAATATTAAATCTAATTTTAAATCCAATTTTAAATATAATATTAAATCTAATTTTAAATCCAATTTTAAATATAATTTTAAATCTAATTTTAAATATAATTTTAAATATAATATTAAATATAATATTAAATATAATTTTAAATCTAATTTTAAATATAATATTAAATATAATATTAAATATAATATTAAATATAATAATAAAATATAATATTAAATATAATTTTAAATATAATATTAAATATAATATTAAATATAATATTAAATATTAAATATAATTTTAAATATAATTTTAAATATAATTTTAAATCTAATTTTAAATATAATTTTAAATCTAATTTTAAATATAATTTTAAATCTAATTTTAAATATAATTTTAAATCTAATTTTAAATCTAATTTTAAATCTAATTTTAAATATAATTTTAAATATAATATTAAATATAATTTTAAATATAATTTTAAATCTAATTTTAAATATAATTTTAAATCTAATTTTAAATATTAAATATAATATTAAATCTAATATTAAATTGGATTAGTGAAAATCCAAAAAAACAAACATTAAACTTTGATCATTAACAAAAACAATAGCAGATTCTGATTTATTTTTTGAAAGTGGTTGATATTTTGCTGATATTGATGAAATTGGAATTTGATTTAATGATTCTGGTTCTTCATAACCCAAAAGTTTACAAAATGAATTATTTGTTGCATAAATATGTGTTGTACAATCTACTAATATTATTGGAAGTCTACTTTCTTGTATTGATTTAGGATATTTTTTTTGAAGATTTTTTGATATTGATAAAGTATTTTTTGAGTTTCCCATTTTGGATTTAATTAATAAAAATAAAAAAGAAAAAAATAATTGGAAAAAATTAATTTTTTTAATAACAAAATTATTTAAAAATTTAATTTTAAAAAAAAAAATAAAAAAATGAAAATGATCATTTCAATTAAAACTCCTCTTTTAAATCTTTTAAATCTTTTTTTTTTTTATTAATTAAAATTTTAAATAAAAAAATTTTTTTTTCTTCTTTTCTTTTTTATTTAAAAAAATCTTTTGTTTTTCTTTGTTTCTTTTATTCTCTTTAATTTGGTTTTTTTTTTTATTATTAAAAATCAATTTAAAAAATCAATTTAAAAATCAATTCCAAAATTAATTTTAAAAATCAATTCAAAAATTAATTTTAAAAATCAATTTAAAAATCAATTTTAAAAATCAATTCCAAAATCAATTTAAAAATCAATTTAAAAATCAATTTAAAAATCAATTCCAAAATCAATTTTAAAAATTAATTTAAAAATCAATTCAAAAATCAATTCAAAAATCAATTCAAAAATCAATTCAAAAATCAATTTAAAAATCAATTCCAAAATCAATTTTAAAAATCAATTTAAAAATCAATTTTAAAAATCAATTTAAAAATCAATTTGAAAATCAATTTAAAAATCAATTTTAAAAGATATAAGAATGAGTAAAAATTGAAACAAAGAAATATCTTAAGGAGAAGAATTTAAGAGAAGGTTTTTGGAATAAATAAGCAAATAATAGATGCAATTCCAACAAAAATCATAGTTGCATTAATTTGCTTCCATTTTCTGTTTTTTCCAGTTATCCAAACAAGTAAAAGAACAATATAACCTGAAGAAACACCATAAATAACACTATCTAATAAAGGAATTAAAACACTTGAAATTGCAACTGGAATCATTTCATTAATATCGTCAAAATTCATATCTAATTATTTAAAATTTGATAAGTTAATTTTGATATATCTTTCTAAAAACAAAAATTTCCTTATTTTAATTACATTCAACCATTTGAAGAACAGAAATTGTTGTCCAAACTAATAAAGGTCCTATTGATTCTTGTGGGATTATCATCATGATTGGATAGAAAAAGATTGATATTATGAATAAAAGTCCAGCAACAATAGAACATAAACCAGTTCTAATCAATATTCAATATTCAATATTCAAAATAAATATTTAATATTCAAAATAAATATTCAATTCAATTCAATATTCAAAATAAATATTCAAAATAAATATTCAAAATAAATATTTAATATTCAATATTCAATATTCAATATTCAATATTCAATATTCAATTCAATATTCAATTCAATATTCAATTTAATTCAATATTCAATATTCAAAATAAATATTTAATATTCAATATTCAATATTCAATATTCAATATTCAATATTCAATATTCAATTCAATATTCAAAATAAATATTCAATTTAAAATTACCTTGCACCAAGAGCAGCAGCTACACAAGATTCAATAAATATTACTGTTGGAGATGTTCCAAGTAAACTTGAAACAATAACAAAGGCTGAATTAACAAGTAAAATTTTCATAAAACGATTATTTTTAGCACCAGCAACTAATTTAACAAAACTTTCATTATCATATTTAATTTTACTAAGGAAAGTTAATTGAATGATTGTCAAACTTGAACAGACAACATCAAACAAAGTATTAAGAACATAAACAATAACATAATAAATAGGAACAGCATTTCTATAATCGAATTTTAGTTTAAATGCTGTTTCTTTTAATGAAGGTGTAACCCATTTTGGAAATGAAAGATCTTTTCTTGCTATTGAAATTATAATACTTAATACTACAGATCCAATCACTCCAAGAACTACAACTAATTTGTGATTTCTTGAGGCTCCATATACTATTAAAACTAATGTCAATCCTCCAATTAATGCTTGATATTTTGGATCAAAATGACTTGATGTATCTAACAAAAGCATATCAATTATCCCAATTTTCCCAATCAATAACCCAATCTAAAATCAAAATTAAAATCAAAATTAAAATCAATATTAAAATTAAAATCAAAATCAAAATTAAAATTTAAATTAAAATTAAAATTAAAATTAAAATTAAAATTAAAATTAAAATTAAAATTAAAATTAAAATTAAAATCAAAATTAATATTAAAATTAATATTAAAATTAAAATTAAAATTAAAATTAAAATTAAAATTAAAATTAAAATTAAAATCAAAATTAAAATTAAAATTAAAATTAAAATTAAAATTAATATTAAAATTAAAATCAAAATTAAAATTAAAATCAAAATCAAAATCAAAATCAAAATCAAAATCAAAATCAAAATTAAAATTAAAATTAAAATTAAAATTAAAATTAAAATTAAAATTTAAATTAAAATTAATATTAAAATTAAAATTAAAATTAAAATTAAAATTAAAATTAAAATTAAAATTAAAATTAAAATTAAAATTATTAAAATTAAAATTAAAATTAATATTAAAATTAAAATTAAAATTAAAATTAAAATTAAAATTAAAATTAAAAATAAAATTAATATTAAAATTAAATTTACACCATAAGCTATCCCTATCCTAAAAGTAGAAGGAATTGCATATATCAAATTTGATTTCGGAATAACAATCTAAATTAATTTTAAAAAGAAAAGCAAAAAAATTAAAAATTTAAAATTAAAATTAAAATTAAAATTAAATTAAGAATTACACTTAAAATAACCGAAATTATTCCATGAAAAAAAACTAAACTTAAACCAATTTTCCAATCATATCCTAAAGTATGGCAAATTGTATCAACAAAAAAGAAATTTTCACCCATTCCTGTAGAAATCAACATTGGAAATCCAGAAACAAGCCCAATAGTTATTGTACCAAGACCAGTTGCTAATTTTAATGAGTTGTTTTTTTTTGTTTATTTATTTTTTTGTTTATTTATTTTTTTGTTTATTTATTTTTTTGTTAAATGAATTTGCTTTATGAAAAAAAAAAAAAGAGAAAAAGAATTACTTAAAGCCGTTGCAGTAAAAACACTTTGACTATCCATTCCAGCAATTCCCAAAATTGTAGTTTGTTTTTGGAGAATATCTAAAAGAAATTTACAAGTTTTTCAATATAGATTTAGTTGTTAAAAAATCGAAAAAAAAAAAATTATTAATAAAAAGAAATCTTAATAAAAATCTTAATTAAAATCTTAATTAAAATCTTAATTAAAATCTTAATTAAAATCTTAATTAAAAATCTTAATAAAAAATTATTCGAATATTTTTGAACAAACAAAAAAAGCAAATTATTCGAATATTTTTGAACAAACAAAAAAAGCAAATAAAAAATAATAAAATAATAAAATAATAAAATAATAAAATAATAAAATAATAAAATAATAAAATAATAATAAAAACAAAGAATACAAACAAGATGTAGTCAAAAATAAAGTAATTCCGGCAAGAATTTCGGTTGTAAAATTTGAATTTCGTTTTGAAATATTAAAGTACTTATCCACAAAGACAAGAAATGGATTATTATAAGGAGAAACAAACTCAGCTTCTTGATAATATTGAGGTGAAAATTCTTGATTAGGATCGTTAGGAGCTTTTTGCTTATCTGGTTCATTTTCTTTCCCTGAATTGCTGTCAGAAAATGTTGAAACTGAACCAGAATCTTTTTTTTTATCTTTTTTTTCTTTTTCTTTTTTTTCCATTTCTTTTCTTTCCATTTCTTTTCTTTCTTCTTCTTTTAGATCATCCATTGGTATTTCATTTAATGTATTAATTGTTGTCATTTTTAATTTTGTTTTAGATTTAAAAAAAAAAATTAAACAAAAATGAGAAAAAAAATGAAAATTTAGAAAATCGGGATTTAAATTTTTATTTTTTCATTTTTTTTTTTCAAATTAATTGATTAATTACTTAATGAAAATTTTAATTCCAGTTTTTATATTTTCTTTTTTGTTTTTATTCCATGCAATAAAAGCAACATATCCTGTTGTTTTAATGCATGGACTTGATCAAAATGCAACTACAATTAAACCTGTTATTAATTGGATTCATAAATATTTAGGAGATGATGTTTATGTTAAAAGTGTTGAAGTAAATTAAAATTAAACAAATTAAATTAAAATCAACATGAAATTAAAATCAAATTTAAAATTAATCAATCAAATCAAAATCAAATCAAAATCAAATCAAAATCAAAATTAAATCAACATCAAATTAAAATCAAAATCAAATTAAAATTAAATCAAATTTAAATCAAATTTAAAATTAAATTAAAATTAAAATCAAAATCAAAATTAAAATCAAAATCAAAATCAAATTTAAATTAAAATTAAAATCAAAATTAAAATCAAATTAAAATCAAAATTAAAATCAAATTAAAATCAAATTAAAATCAAATTAAAATTAACATGAAATTAAATTTAATTAAATCAAATTAAAATCAAAATTAAAATCAAAATTAAAATCAAAATTAAAATCAAAATTAAAATCAAAATTAAAATCAAATTAAAATCAAAATTAAATTAAAATCAAAATCAAATCAAATTAAAATTAAAATCAAAATCAAAATTAAAATCAAATTAAAAATTATTTTTGCTTTTTTTTAAAAAAAGATTGGAGATGGTTTTTGGAATTCTTTTTTTTATAAAATGTTTGATGCTGTTAATGAATTTTGTTCTAAAGTTAAAAGTGATCCTATTTTAAAAAATGCAACTAAAATTAATGTTATTGGTCATTCACAAGGTGGTTTAATTGCAAGAGGATATGTTGAATTTTGTAACGATCCACCTGTTCATAATTTAATAACTTGGGTTACTCCACATCAAGGATTGTTTGGATTTCCAAAAGAAGAATATAAATGGTTGGATAAAATTCTTCAGAGTTCAGCTTATATCAAAGAAATTCAAGACACAATAACTGTAGCTCAAGTAAATAAATCAAGAAACAATAAAAGAAAAAAAGAGAGAAACAATTATTGATTATTTATTATTGATTATTTTTTTTATTTTTTTAGTATTGGAAAGATCCTTTGAATTATAATCTTTATTTAGAAAAATCCATTTTCCTGCCCTATTTAAACAATGAAATTGCTGATAAAAATGAACAAATTAAAAAAAATATCATGAGTTTAAATTCATTAACTTTAGTATTATCAAATGTTGATGATATAAGTAAATTGAATTGAATATTGGATTGAATATTAAATATTAAATATTGAATTGAATATTAAAAATCAAATTAAAATTTTAATTAAATATTGAATATTAAATTAAATTGAATATTGAATTGAATTGAATATTAAATTGAATTGAATATTAAAAATCAAATTAAAATTTGAATTAAAATTTGATTTTATAGTTAATCCTAAAGAAAGTGCTTGGTTTGCATTTTTTGATGATAAATTCCAAAACATTATTCCTTATAATGAAACTCAATTATATCTAGAAGATTGGATCGGAATTCGTTATCTTGATGAAAACAAAAAATTAAACTTTCAAGCAACAAATTGTAGACATGAAGATCTTCCACTTTATTGTGAAAGTGATTTTGTGAAGATAACCCTTCCGTTATTAAAATGAAAACGAGACCTTTTAAGAATTAAAAAAATCTTTTCAAAATCTTTTCAAAATTCATTAAAAAAATTTCTTTTTAAATTCATTTAATTTTTCCTTTTTTAAAATTTCATAAAGATAAATTGAATTGAATTGAATTAAATTGAATTAAATTGAATTGAATTGAAAATCAAAATAAACAAAATTCTCTAATTGTAACTATTGGAAACATTTCGAAAACCTTTTTTTAATAAAATATTTTGATATTGTTCAACAGCAATTTTTGTTTGAGAATATCCACCACTTTCAAGCTGAGAAGTCAAGGACGGCAGCCTTTCGTTCTGGGCGATCTCGAAGGTGATGATGTAAGTGCCTGTCATGTCTCTCTCTATTGAAATTGTTGCATTTTCACCTGATTTATTTGAGTACTTGTGCTGTTCCACATTTGTGATGCCATTTGCTTTTGCATGATAAAAAGGGGTTCTTCGGGGATTGTCTTCATTAGATTGCGGGTTCTTTTTAAGAGGGATCGACACCTTCGAGGTAGCTTGATTTGAAGGGAACGCGGTTGTGCTTATTTGGGACTCCTGGACTTCCGACTTCATTGTTTTGGGGGAAAGAGAAGGGACAGCACAAGCCGAAGTGGGGCCCAGAAAAGGAGGGAGTTTGTGAGAAAAGGGGGGTGTTTTAGAAGGCACTACTTTCTTCATCTCGTTTATTTGTTCTTCTGTAAAGACGTTTTTTCGGCGGTTGTTCTGTTCGATGATAAAAGGACTTGAATAAGCAACTGACGGGAAAACCGCGTTTGTTTGAAACGCAGAGTCGGTGCGCAGCGCTGTTTCTTTGGGTTGGTTGTTGCTGTTGTTGTTATTTTGTGGGTATTGCGAATTCCGTTGATCGTTTTTTTCCCGATTTCTTAAAAAGTCAAGTAGATTTGATTTTGGAGCGCCAGTTTTCGGACACAGCATTGATCGGATGTATTCAGTGAAAAAAAACTCAGACACCATTTTGCGGTTATGCAGCGAGAACGATGTGGGAGAAAGCAGTGAGAAATTCGATTTCTTGCGGGGATTGAGCACAATGATTTTTGCCTTGTCGTTTTCTTTGTTTTTCATCTTTTCTGTCCGATTGGACTTGTGCTTCTTTGCGTTGCGATGCGACGGGTGCTTTGTGTTGTGCCAAACTTTGTTTTGGAACTTGAATTTCTGTTGATTTGTTGAGTAAAAATTCGCAACTTTGAACACTTGAGGCGACGGATCAAAACATACAAAAGAACCGATTTTTTGTCTGACTCGCTTTTCGATTTCGATCACGCTTTGCATTTCGAATTTTGAGCGCGTCTCGGAATCCAATTTTTGATACAAAATAGAATCTGTAAAGGAAAGCAAACAGTGTCTCGATTCTGGTTGCACAGGGATCTCTATTGGTGCCCCGGAGTTATCCTTATCCCCGATGTCCATCTGAGGTGTTTCTATGCTCATGCTGTTTCTCTGCGCGGTTTTCGGCACGCTGTTCTCTGTCGGCGGTTTCAGCTTCTTCCGTCGAAAAATTTGCGATCTGTAATCATTGATAAAACAAACAACTTTTCCGTCAATGAACGGCATCTCCTTTTTGTTGATGTAAAGAATGGCTAATATTTCTTCGTTTACATGGCCCTCGTCCAGTGCCTCAAGAAGAGAACGGTTTGAGTAATCGTATGGACGAATTTTCATTTCCTATTTTTTGATATATAATTTTTTTTTTTGGTTTGGTATGTTTTTCAGTAAATGAGCCTCAAATAATTGCTAATTAAATATTATGTTCTCGTGATATTTATTATTATATATCGTATTTCTTCTTCTTGTTTTTTTTATTTCATTATCAATTTGTTTTTATGTTTATATTTTTGTTTTGACTTTGTTTTTGGATTTTTTATAATAGAGAATTATCATTCAATATCAATAAATTTTCTTGTGAGATGATTATCTCTAAACTTTATGATTACATTAACTTCAAAAAACGAAAAACCATTGATAAAAAGGTTGATGATAAGTTTGGATTCTAAATTTTCAAGAATTTTTCCTCCAAAAAATCCATTAAAATGTTCATCTATTTTTTTTGTTTTTTAACGTAAAAATTAGAAAAAAAAATATTTTTAAAAGAAGAAGAGAATTCAAAATAAAATTTGAAATGAATTTAAAAATTACCTTTTTCTTTTGGATAATTTTTGAAATAATTTTCTGTAAATTTATCAATAATTTCACACAAAAAATTAAGACTTTGTCTTATTGAATCGCGATATTCATTTAGGTAATCTTGTTCCAGTTTTTGAATTTCGGCTGCAAATCTTAAACCTCGAGTTTTTCGAAGTTTTTCAATTAGATTTTTTCTTTTTTCTTCTTCATCTTTTCTTTCCATAAGTGACAACATTTTTTGTGTTTGTGGTGAAGAGATTGTTTGATTTGGTAATTGAGTTCTTTGTGTGTTCATTATTTATTTTTTATGTTAAGTGGATTTAGAAAAAAATTTTAAGAATTTGGAAGAAATTTTGAAAAAAAAAAATGATTATTTGAAAAATATTTTTTTTTTAAATTAAAATTATAAAATATTTAAATTATAAAATATTTAAATTATAAAATATCTAAATCATAAAATATTTAAATCATAAAATATTTAAATCATAAAATATTTAAATCATAAAATATTTAAATTATAAAATATTTAAATTATAAAATATTTAAATTATAAAATAATTAAATTATAAAATAATTAAATTATAAAATATTTAAATTATAAAATATTTAAATTATAAAATATTTAAATTATAAAATATTTAAATCATAAAATATTTAAATTATAAAATATTTAAATTATAAAATATTTAAATTATAAAATATTTAAATTATAAAATATTTAAATTATAAAATATTTAAATTATAAAATATTTTAAATTTATAAAATATTTAAATTTATAAAATAAAATATTTAAATTATAAAATATTTAAATTATAAAATAATTAAATTATAAAATATTTAAATTATAAAATATTTAAATTATAAAATATTTATAAAATAATTAAAAATAAAAATATTTAAATTAAAAAATAATTAAAATAAAAATTAAATAAAAATATTTAAATTATAAAATATTTAAATTATAAAATATTTAAATTATAAAATATTTAAATTATAAAATATTTAATTTATAAAATATTTAAATTATAAAATATTTAAATTATAAAATATTTAAATTATAAAATATTTTAATTTATAAAATATTTAAATTATAAAATATTTAAATTATAAAATAATTAAATTATAAAATATATTTAAATTATAAAATATTTAATTTATAAAATATTTAAATTATAAAATATTTAAATCATAAAATATTTAAATTAAAAATAATTAAATTATAAAATATTTAAATTATAAAATATTTAATTTATAAAATAATTAAATTATAAAATATTTAAATTATAAAATATTTAAATTATAAAATAATTAAATTATAAAATAATTAAATCATAAAATATTTAAATTATAAAATATTTAAATTATAAAATATTTAAATTATAAAATAATTAAATCATAAAATATTTAATTTATAAAATATTTAATTTATAAAATATTTAAATTATAAAATATTTAAATTATAAAATATTTAAATTATAAAATAATTAAATTATAAAATATTTAAATTATAAAATATTTAAATTATAAAATATTTAATTTATAAAATATTTAAATTATAAAATATCTAAATTATAAAATAATTAAATCATAAAATATTTAAATTATAAAATAATTAATTATAAAATATTTAAATTAAATTATAAAATATTTAAATTATAAAATATTTAATTTATAAAATATTTAAATTATAAAATATTTAAATTATAAAATATTTAAATTAAATGACGTTATCAAAATTCAAAAAAAAAAGAAAAAATGTTTGAAAAAAAAAAATTCATTTTTTCTTCAACACAAAATGAAATCAAACAAAAACATTGGAATATTAGCAATAGAAGTTTATGTGCCACAACTTTACGTTTCACAAGAAAAACTAGAAGAATTTGACTCAGCAGGAAAAGGGAAATACACAATAGGATTAATGCAAAGCAAGATGAGTTTCTGTTCCGAAATTGAAGATATAAATTCAATAAGTTTGACAGCAGTAAATCAACTAATGAAAAAAAACGGTATAAATTACAAGGACATTGGAAGACTAGAAGTAGGAACTGAAACAGTGATTGACAAGTCCAAGTCAGTGAAGACAACATTGATGCAGTTATTTGATGAAAGTGGCAATCATGATATTGAGGGAATCGATTGCATCAACGCATGCTATGGCGGAACTGCTGCTTTTTTCAACAGCGTTGCATGGTGCGAGTCAAGCGCTTGGGACGGGCGTTTGGCGCTCGTGGTTGCCGCCGATATCGCTGTTTATGAAAAAGGACCCGCTCGTCCTACTGGCGGTGCTGGAGCAGTTGCTATTCTTATTGGCCCTAATGCTCCTATTGTTCTTGAAAATTCTTCGGGTCTTCGTGGTTCTTATTTCCAGAATGCTTACGATTTTTTCAAGCCAAATTTGGACTCAGAATACCCCGTTGTCGACGGTTTGCTGTCCATCAAGTGCTATTTTAATGCTCTTGATAATTGCTACTCCAAATTCAGAAAAAATGTCGAAAATTTTTCACTTTCCAAAATTAAAGATGATCCAAAAGAAAAAGATAATGCAAACAACCCACTCCAAAATACACGCAAATTCACCTCTGATTCAATCGATTACTGCGTGTTTCATTCCCCTTACAATAAATTGGTTCTCAAATCCTGGGCGCGCATTCATTATCTTGATTTTTGCTATTTTCCTGAGAATTTGATTTCTGAAAAAAATCTTGATTTACAATTTTTGAAAAAATTTCTTGATTTAAAACTCGAAGACACTTATTTCAACAGAGAAATCGAAGACAACTTCAAAAAAATATCGCATGAAAGTTACAACAAAAAAGTTGATCCTTCAACTTTGATTTCAAATAATTGTGGCAATTTATATTGCGGTTCTCTTTATGGAGGTTTAGCTTCTTTGATTTTTAATACCAATTCCAAGGATTTAATTGGAAAGCGTATTGTAATGTTTTCCTACGGTTCAGGTCTTGCTTCTTCTATGTTTTCTTTGCTTGTTCGAGAGGATCCAACTGAGATTAAAAAAAATCTTGATATTCAAAATCTTTTGGATCAAAGAATTGAAATTCTTCCAAATCAATTTACAGATATTTTGGAACAAAGAAAGAACAATTATAACAAAAAGGATATCAAACCAAAACCTCTCGAAATCGAAACTCTTAAATCTAACGTTTTTTATTTGAAAGAGATTGATTCTATGGGAAGAAGATTTTATTTCCAAAAAGATTAGAAATTAAAAATTCAAAAAAATTAATCCAAAAAAAAAATTTAATCCAAAAAAATTAATCATGATAAAAATAGTAATTGGTTCTTTTTCTTTTAAATTACAATATATTTTTATCAAGTAAATAAAAGTCTTTCCAATTCTTTTTTGTTTTTAAAATTTTTTTTTCTCATTTCAAAAAAAATCATTTTTCATTTTTTTTCATTTTTTTTCATTTTTTTTTCATTTTTTTTTCCTTTTTAAATGAGAACTCAATATCTACCAAATCTTTCAAGTGTTAATTCAGTTGGAGTTACTACTGAACCAAATATTAAATTTCGAACTACAATGGAAGTAAATATTTTTCAAATTCAAATACAATTTCAAATTCAAATTCAATTATAATTACAAATTCAATTATAATTTCAAATTTAATTTCAAATTCAATTTCAAATTCAAATACAATTTCAAATTCAATTTCAAATATAATTTCAATTTCAAATTCAAATTCAAATTCAAATATAATTTCAATTTCAATTTCAAATATAATTTCAAATTCAAATATAATTTCAATTTCAATTTCAATTTCAAATTCAATTACAAATTCAAATTCAATTTCAAATATAATTTCAAATTCAATTTCAAATTCAAATTCAATTTCAATTTCAATTTCAATTTCAATTTCAAATTCAATTTCAAATTCAAATTCAAATTCAATTTCAAATATAATTTCAATTTCAAATATAATTTCAAATTTCAAATATAATTTCAATTTCAAATTCAATTTCATTCAATTTCAATTTCAATTTCAAATTTCAAATTCAATTTCAAATTCAATTATAATTTCAAATATAATTTCAATTTCAATTTCAAATTCAATTTCAATTTTAAATTCAATTTCAATTTCAATTTCAAATATAATTTCAATTTCAAATATAATTTCAAATTCAAATATAATTACAAATTCAAATATAATTACAAATTCAATTATAATTACAAATACAATTTCAATTTCAAATTCAAATATAATTTCAAATTCAAATTCAATTTCAAATTCAAATTCAAATTTAAATTCAATTTCAAATTCAAATTCAAATATAATTACAAATTCAAATATAATTTCAATTTCAAATATAATTTCAATTTCAAATATAATTACAAATATAATTTCAATTACAAATTCAAATATAATTTCAATTTCAAATATAATTTCAATTTCAAATTCAAATTCAATTTCAAATTCAAATTCAAATATAAATTCAAATTCAATTTCAATTTCAAATTCAATTTCAAATTTAAATTCAATTTCAAATTCAAATATAATTTCAAATTCAATTTCAAATTCAATTTCAAATATAATTTCAAATTTAATTTCAAATATAAATTCAAATTCAAATTCAAATATAATTTCAAATTCAATTTCAAATATAATTTCAATTTCAAATTCAAATTCAAATATAATTTCAATTTCAAATTCAAATTCAATTTCAATTTCAATTTCAAATATAATTTCAATTTCAAATATAATTTCAAATTCAAATATAATTTCAATTTCAAATATAATTTCAATTTCAAATATAATTTCAATTTCAAATATAATTTCAATTTCAAATTCAAATTCAATTTCAATTTCAATTTCAATTTCAAATATAATTTCAAATTCAAATTCAAATTCAAATTCAAATTCAAATATAATTTCAAATTCAAATATAATTTCAAATTCAAATATAATTTCAAATTCAAATATAATTTCAATTACAAATATAATTCCAAATATAATTTCAAATATAATTTCAATTTCAAATTCAATTTCAAATTCAAATTCAAATTCAATTTCAATTTCAAATTCAATTTTCAATTTCAAATTCAAATTCAAATTCAAATTCAAATTCAAATTCAAATTCAAATTTCAATTTTTTGTGATATAGGATGAACATGTAATAATTGATAAATTTGGAGGTGAAGCTGATTGGGGATTTTTTGCAATTTATGATGGACATGGAGGAAATCAAGTATCAGGATTTGCAAAATCATATTTAGACAAGAAATTTCTAGAATATTTAAAACCAGATCAAGTTTTAAAAAGCTTCAGTGAAAGTCGAGAAAATGTAGGAGATCTTCTTTCTTCTGATGATTTTGGAGATGTTGAAGAAGATGATGAAGTTTCTATTGAATCAACTGAATCAAAAGGAAAAATAACGCCAAGTCTTTCTACTTCTTCTTTAAGTGCAATGCCTGGAAAAATTCCTGATATTTTTACAAAAACTTATCAAAAAATTGATAAAATGACAAAAAATAAAGGTTTCCAAAGTGTTGGTTCTACTGCTGTTACTTGTTTTATTACTAAAGAAGATGGGGTTAGAAAATTGTATACTGCAAATGTTGGTGATTCTCGTGCTGTTCTTTGGTATATTTTATTAGATCTAAATTTAAATTTAAATTTAAATTAAATTAATTTATTATTTTTATTTATTTAAAAAGTCGAAATAAAAAAGCGGTTAGACTTAGTTTTGATCATAAACCAACAGTAAAAGAAGAAGAAGAAAGGATAATTTCTGAAGGAGGTTTTGTTAGTTTTAATCGGACTGTTGGTAAAGAAATTGAAAATCAAAATTTAAAATTAAATTCATTTATAAAATTAAAATCAAAATAAAATTTAAAATTAAATTCATTTATAAAATTAAAATCAAATTTAAAATCAAAATTAAAATCAAAATCAAAATTAAAATTAAAATCAAAATCAAAATCAAAATTAAAATCAAAATCTAAAATTAAAATTAAAATCAAAATTAAAATCAAAATCAAAATAAAAATCAAAATCAAAATCAAAATTAAAATTAAAATCTAAATCAAAATTAAAATCAAAATCAAAATTAAAATCAAAATCAAAATTCAAATTAAAATTAAATTAAAATCAAAATTAAAATCAAAATCAAAATCAAAATCAAAATTAAAATTAATATTAAAATTAAAATTAAAATTAAAATTAAAATTAAAATTAAAATCAAAATCAAAATTAAAAATTAAAATCAAAATCAAAATCAAAATTAAAATTAAAATTAAAATTAAAAATTAAAATCAAAATTAAAAATTAAAATCAAAATCAAAATCAAAATCAAAATCAAAATCAAAATTAAAATTAAAATTAAAATAAAAATCAAAATTAAAATTCTTTGAAAATTTAAAATAAAAAGGAGTATTGGCAGTCTCAAGAGCTTTAGGAGATCATGCAATTAAACCATTTGTTACCAATATACCTTATGTTTCAGAAGTTGAATTGGAAGATACTGATTCATTCTTAATATTAGCTTGTGATGGTTTATGGGATATTTATTCAGATCAAGAAGCTGTTGAATTAATAATTGGAATGGAAAAACCAGAAGAAATGAGTCAAAAACTTGTTAAAAATGCCATCGATAAAGGAAGTACAGATAATATCTCTTGTATTGTTGTGATTCTCTAATTTTAATCCAAATCTCAAAAAAAAAAAAAAAATTTTCCCAAATTCCAAAAAAAAAAAAATTTTTTTTTCCCAAATTCAAAACAAAAAACAAATTCAAAAAGAAACTAGAAACGGAATTTATACATTTTGAAAAACAATATCATTATTTGAAATGAAAATTTTTTCATAAAAGAAAAAAAAAAACCAAAATCATTTCTTATTTAATTTTTTTTTTTCCTTTAAAAAAAAAAAAGAATTAAAGATTATTTAAAAAAAAAAAAAACTTTAAAAATTTTTATTTAAAAAAGGAAAATCTATTCATTTAATTCTCAAAAGAAAACATTTGCATAACTTTCAAAGAATCATTTTTTGGATCAAATAATTGATTTTGAGAAATAAAATTAATTGAAGGATCTTTTTTAGTTTTTTTTGAAATTTCTGAATCAAAAAGAATCTTGTAAGAAAAATCAATCAAATCAATAATATTATATAAGTTTGATGAATCAAAACTAATTTGTTCAATAGAACAAGCCAATCTAGCAACTTGAGGTAAATAATGCTTTTGCAAAGTTTTAATTTCCCAAAGAGAACTTTGCAAAGCACAAGATTTTTCTGGATTTTTTTCATAAAAAAGATAAGGATCATTGGTTTGAATTAGGGATAATTTTTCTTCTTGAATAGCAAGTGTTTCATCAACTAAAACCCTGCAAGAAGGATATCTAATAAGAATATTCATAATCAAAGGGATTGCGACTAAGCATCCTGAAGGGGGAGCATCAAGGGTGATTCTTGCAAGTCTTTTTGCAAATGCGGCTGCAAGATAAGAAGGCATGATCAACGAGGAAAGAAAAACATCAAGAAGAACCCAAAATTCAGAGACTTCATCTTGATAAAAAATATCGTGTTGAAGAATTGCATAAAGTTTTGTGTAAAATTGAGGGAATTCAATCCCGTGTTCTGTCATCAACACAAAAATCCCTTTTAATGCTAGTATACTTATTATTCCTGATTTATCGTAGCATTTCATAAGAAAATCTGTGATTAAAATTGGGTCTCGAAGGTGAGGAATGATTTTTGTGTCCATTTCCTTGAGAATTTGCTTTAAAATTGTATTTGGAATATCCAGTTTCAAATAATTTAGCCACATTTTATTGTATTCTTTCTTGTGGAAAGTAGTCGATGTTATATTAGGCTGCTGGGGAATCTCTGCATAAAAAGAATTCACTTCTTCTTCTGGAACTGGTATTGTTTCAATTAGTGGAAATGCATTCAAAACAAAATTCGCTTTTTTTGAATCTTTTGAAATTTCATTTTGAATAATTGAATTCAAACTTTTCATTGTGTATAATTTGATATCGTCAAAATTAACATAATTTTTAAACTCTTCAATCACTAATTCACTTAAATTTGGTGAGAATAACATTCTCTTAATTAAATTGACAAATAATTTCAAATTAAATTCATTGTTTTGTTGAGCCTCAATTTTGATAAAGAACATCAAGTATTTTAAAGACGGAACTTGAATTCTTGGTTGTGGATTCTGTAAAAGATCAAGAAGTGTTTCTAAATAAAGCTTAAATTTCTCATAAAGCCATTTTTCAAAAATAATTTGTGGTGTTTCTAATAATGAATTCCCATTTAAATAAATTAATAAATAAAGTAAATTATTTTTGTTTCTATTTTTGTTTTTCTGTAAATAAACCTTCTTTATTTTTAAATAATTTTTGATTTGTATTTAATTCTTGTGTTTTAAAAAAATTTTCAAATATTTTTTTTAATTTATTAATTGAAGTAAAAATTATTAAATCTTCAGATTTTTGATCTTGAATTGAATCAAATAAAAGAGTTATTTTGTTAATATTTTTTTTATTGGAAATGATTTCTTGAAAAATATTATTAATTTGTTTAACTGATAAAGACATTTTTTAAAGAAGAAAATGGGAAAATGAAAAAAATGAATTTTTGATTTGTCATGTTTTTGTTTTAATTTTATAATTTTTTATAAATAATTATTTGAATTTTTAACGTCATCATAACGTCATCAATGTATTTATTTTAGTTTTTTTTTTTTTAATTTTGAAGTTTAAAAGAAAAAAAATTTAAATTAAAAAAATCATTTTTCATTTTTTTCATTTTTTCTTTTTTTAATTAATTTAGATTTATTTTTATTATTATCTTTATTATTTAGATTTATTTTACAAACAAAAAAAAAAAGGAAAAGAAACGAAAAGAAAAGCAAAAAAATTTTTTTTTATTTAATGAAAAACAAAGAATTATCACCAACAAATAATAACAAATCATTTAAAAATGAAAATATTCCTAGAGAGGATATTCATTTTAAACAAAATCAAATTGGAAAAAGGGAACTTTCACCTTCAACAAAATTCTCAAATTCAGAATCACTTATAGTATCCGTTGAATTTGAAAATAAAAGATTTCGAACAAGAAAAGTTATAAATGATTCTGAACAATTAACAAGTAGTAAATGATTAAGAAAATGAAAATTAATTATTTATATTTATATTTATATTTATATTTATATTTATATTTATATTTATATTTATATTTATATTTATATTTATATTTATATTTATATTTTTATATATTTATATTTATATTTATATTTATATTTATATTTATATTTATATTTATATTTATAATTATATTTATATTTATATTTATATTTAAATTTATATTTATATTTATATTTTAAATATTTATATTTATATTTATATTTTAAATATTTATATTTATATTTTTATTTTATTTTTATTTTTATTTTTATTTTTATTTTTATTTTTATTTTTATTTTTATTTTTATTTTTATTTAGGCCCTGCTAAGTCCTGTTTAAAAACCTTTTCATTTGATAAAAAACAAAAAAGAGTTTCTTGGAGACCTAAAATTTCAGATACTCGTAATTTCGAAAAAATAAAAACTAATGTCTGGACCTATCCACCTAAAATTAAATTATCCCCAACTGTATTTCCAAATGAAAATACCAGTGTAGAAAAAAAAACCCAAGAATTAAGACAATTAGAAGTTTTACCAGTGAGTGAAATACAGAATTCATATTCTCCAGATGAGTCTGAAATTTCCAATCCATCCGCCCAACAAAAAACTAATTTTCCTGTTAAAATGATAAATTGGGAATTTGCTATGCCCCAAGAAATTGAAATGAATGAATTAAATAAGTTATATAATACTATTATAAATTGTATAACAAAAATCCAGAAAAATTAAATTGTACATATAAAAACAGCATGATTCAGTTGTTTTTTTTTTTCATTTTTCAATTTCTCTTTTTAAAAATCAAATCAAATTTAAAAAAAAAAAAGTTGCAAATATTAGATATGTTATGTTAATCTTCAAAAAAAAAAACCAAATTTAAGGATATGCAAACTTTGCTTGTTCAAGTTATTCAAAATTTTTTGTTTGGCAAAAAAAAAATTATCCTTTTTTTTTTAAATAATTTAAATTTTGGATCTTTGTAAATCAAATTATTTTGAATGAGTTACAAAAAAATTTTATTTTATTTTTTCTTTACAAGAATTATTAAAAGTTAAAAAATTGTGATTGGAAAAATGAATTATTGATTTTTTTTTGAATTTTTGATTTTTAAATAAAATTTTTTTTTTAAATAAAATGCTTTATTTTGGATTTGTTTTAAATAAATTTGTTTAAATAAAATGTTTTATTTTAGATTTTTTGAATTTAAAAAAAAATGAGAACTTCTAATTTAGGGAAAAATAAATATTTTTTTTATTGTTTTTTTGTTTTTTTGTTTTTTGATTTTTTTTTTGCTTTCTTTTTTCTTTTCATTTATTCAATTTATATTTGTTTCTTTATTTGTTTCATAATTTAAATTATTTAATTTTTAAAATTTTTTAATTAAAAATAATAGAAAAAGATCTTAAAAAGAAAAAAAAATTTTTTTTTCTGATCAAAATTTTTTAAAAAAGAGAAGATAATTTTTTACATAAAAATGAAAATTTTTCAATAAGATTAAAAAAAATTAAAACTAATTTGCAAAGGGAAAAGAGAAAGAAATGAAAAAAAAAAAAAAGAAAAGAAAAGAAAAGAATTTAAAAACAACTCATTTTTTTCTTTGATAATCAAACATGATTGCAAAAAGGCTTAATGTAAAAAGAACAGGAGATGAAACAGGAACAATAGAAGAAACTAAAAGAATGAGATGCAGGGATCTCAAAGAGTGCCAACGTATGAAAAAAAAAAAAAGTAATCGAGTGAAATCACTTTTCAATTATACAGGAAATAAGTATGATCTATTAGACCAACTGTACTCAAATTTCCCTAAAGGGAAACATGTGATGCTTGATTTGTTTTGTGGAGGAGGAAGTGTTTTTGTCAATTTAGAAGATAAACGGTTTGCAAAAACTTATGCCAATGATGCGATCACACCGTTAATTGAATTTTTCCGATATCTTCAGAAAGAGAAATTTGGAGTTATTAAAAAAGAACTGATAAAAAGGAAAATATATCCAAAGGACAAAGCTGAATATCTTGAAATCCGAAACAGATTCAATCTCCATGGAAATTTTTTGGACTTCTTTATCCTCTCTTCCTCGTGTCATAACAATTTAATCCGATTCAACCGGACTGGATTATTTAATCAAAGTTGGGGAAGAAGAGGAATAACCGATTATACTTGGAAAAAGATGAAGGTTTATCACAAAAAAATTTATCAAAACTCAAGATTTGTTTTTTTGAATGAAGATTTTATGAATTTGCAAGTTCCTGATGATGTTACCTTTGTTTATCTCGATCCTCCTTATCAAGTTTGTGAAGCTGGCTATAATTCAACTTGGGAACAAAAGCACGAGAAGTATCTTTACCAGTTTTTGGATCAATTGGATTCAAAAGGTATTAAGTTTCTTCTTTCCACAATGCTAAATCACAAAGAGAAAAAAAATGAATTGAATGATAAGCTTGAGAATTTTTTTTCAAAAAATATTGTTTCCAATTACACAAAAATTAACCGACACAAAAAACCAACAAATTCACAAGAAGTTATTGTTACGAATTATGAAACTGATCCAATTTGAAGAAATTATATTTTTATTTTTTTTTTTTGTTGGATTTGTTTTTATTCTTCCAAAAAAAAAAATAAAAAAAAGAGAGAAAAAAAAATTTTTTTATTTTTGGGGAAATGTTTAGAAAGTTCTCAAAAAAGAAAAAAGAAAAAAGAAATCAAAATAGAATGAAAGAAAAAAGAAATCAAAATAGAGTGAAAGAAAATAAAATGAGAGTCAATATCAAAAGAAAGCTGGCTGATATAATTGAATGAGAGCTTTGAGCATCAATTGTTTCAGTCAAAGAGAATTCGAAATTATTGATGATCATTTCGGATTCTTGGCTTGGGGGACCATTAGTAATCCAAAAATTGATTCTTGGATGAGTTGAATTTGGGGGAGGAATACCAGAAACATTAGTGTATTTCCATTGGATATCAATTCTTGTATTATCATCATGAATGCAATTGATGTGGTCACAGTAAGAAAAAGAGGCGAAGTGAATATAATCATTTTTCCATTCAAAACAATGCATAGTTTGCTGAGGTTTATCGGTATAATTATATGCATAAGTGTTTCCACTGATATCATAAGGTTGAACTGAGAAGTGCCCATTATCTGCATAAGGATCACTCCATTTTGAAAATTCAATATCAATTTCTGTGTAATAATTATCAGAATAATCAGACCAAGTGAATAATCCAAGAACAATATGTGGATCCAAATATTCAAGTTGGAAATCAACTCCCCAACAATATAATCCATATCCTAGTGCTTCATAAGGAATTACTTCACTGCATTCCCATCTGTTTCCTGCACTTGGATTCTGTGCGACTTTTAAATGCAACCGGTTTGATCCATCAACCCAAACATAATCAGTTGCATCTGAAAAATAATTTGATCCTGGTCCGCATTGAGTTGTACATGATTTGACACGATAATTATATCCTGAAAAAGTTATGTCTCTTGATTTTATAGTTGAAATGAGAACGACAAAGAGAATAAGTGCTAAAAATTTCATTTTGTTGTTTTTAAAAAAAAAAGAAAAAAATGATTTTTTTTTCTTTCAATTTTTTATTTTTTATTTTTTATTTTTTAAATTGAAGTTTTGAATTTTGAATTGATTTTGGATTAATTTTAAATTTGATTTTGGATTAATTTTGAATTAATTTTGAATTTATTTTAAATTGATTTTGAATTTATTTTAAATTGATTTTGAATTTATTTTAAATTAATTTTGAATTAATTTTAAATTAATTTTAAATTTTGAATTTTGAATTTATTTTAAATTGATTTTGAATTTATTTTGAATTTATTTTAAATTGATTTTGAATTAATTTTAAATTTATTTTAAATTGATTTTGAATTTATTTTGAATTAATTTTGAATTAATTTTGAATTGATTTTGAATTGATTTTAAATTGATTTTAAATTTATTTTAAATTAATTTTGAATTTATTTTGAATTAGTTTTGAATTGATTTTGAATTTATTTTAAATTGATTTTGGATTTATTTTGGATTAATTTTGAATTAATTTTGAATTGATTTTGAATTGATTTTGAATTGATTGTAATTTTGATTTTGAATTGATTTTGAATTGATTTTGAATTGATTTTGAATTGAAGTTTTGAATAATTTTGGATTTTTGATTTTTGAATTTATTTTGATTAATTTTTGAATTGATTTTTGGAATTGAATTTATTTTGGATTTATTTTGAATTAATTTTGATTTTGAATTTATTTTAAATTAATTTGATTTTTGATTAATTTATATTTTGTTTCGAATTTATTTTTGAATTTATTTTTGAATTGATTTCTTTTAAATTGATTTTAAATTGATTTTTGATTTCAATTTATTTTGGAATTGATTTTTGGATTTATTTGAATTTATTTTGGATTTATTTTAAATTGATTTTGAATTAATTTTGAATTAAATAAATTTTTGATTTCTGTTTTTGAATTTTTCTTTTTCGAAAATTTTTTTTTGAATTATTTTGAATTTTTGATTAATTTTTGAATTTATTTGAATTAATTTTGAATTAATTTTAAATTGATTTTGAATTGATTTTAAATTGATTTCGAATTTATTTTTGATTTCTTTTTGAATTATTTTGAATTTATTTGAATTAATTTTTGATTTCTGTTTTTGATTCAATTTTTTGGAATTTTATTTGAATTTTTGAATTAATTTCAATTTCATTTCATTCGAATAAATTTTTGATTTCTGTTATTGAATTCATTTCTTTTTCGAAAATTTTTTCTTTGAATAATTTTTTGATTTCTGTTTTATTCAATTCAATTTTGAATTTATTTTGGATTGATTTGAATTAGTTTTGAATTGATTTTAATTTGATTTTGAATTGATTTATATTTTGTTTCGAATAAATTTTTGATTTCTGTTTTTGAATTTATTTCTTTTTCGAAAATTTTTTCTTTGAATAATTTTTCGATTTCTGTTTTATTCAATTCATTTTGGAAATTTTGAATTTATTTGGATTAGTTTTGAATTAATTTTAATTTGATTTTGAATTAATTTATATTTTGTTTCGAATAAATTTTTGATTTCTGTTTTTGAATTTATTTCTTTTTCGAAAATTTTTTCTTTGAATAATTTTTTGATTTCTGTTTTATTCAATTCATTTTGGAATTGAAATTGAATTGATTTGAATTAGTTTTGAATTAATTTTGATTTGATTTTGAATTAATTTATATTTTGTTTCGAATAAATTTTTGATTTCTGTTTTTGAATTGATTTCTTTTTTTAAATTGAAATTTCCAATAATTTTTTGATTTCTGTTTTATTCAATTCATTTTGGAATTGAAATTGAATTGATTTTGATTTCTGTTTTTGAATTAATTTTGAATTATTTTCTCAAATTTTCAATAATTTTTTGGTTTCTGTTTTATTAAATTTAAAATAAAAATGAAAAAATGAAAAAAAAAATTCATTTTTTTCTTCTTTTTTTTTTTTAAAAATAAACAAAATGGTGAAACAATTTAAATATTACACAAAAAATATCAAAATTTTCTATTAAAACTTATAATAATTTTCTAAAAAAAATTTATTTTATAGATTGTGAGAGTGAGAACAAATCGAGGGATGTTTAGATTAGAACTGACTGAAAAAGATACATTGGAAACATTAAAAAAAAAAGTAAAAAAAAAATGAAAAAATCTCAATTTAAAAAATTAATAAAAAAAATTAATAAAAAAATGAAAAAAAATCCAAAAAAAAACCTTTAAAAGCTTAATTTGATAATAAATATTGGAGTAGAAAATATTCAACTTTCATTTGATAATGATAAAAAAGTTTTTCCAATTTCTTTTAATAAAAAAACAATGAAAGATTTAAAGATTGAACATGGAAGTCTTTTATTTCTTAATCAAAAATTAGAAATTGCAACGCAAACAAATTCAAATGAAAATTCAAATGAAAATCCAAATGAAAATTCAAATGAAAATTCAAATGAAAATTCAAACGAAAATACAAATGAAAATACAAAAGAAAAAGAAAAAGAAAAAGAAAAAGAAAAAGAAAAAGAAAAAGAAAAAGAAGAAGAAGAAATTCTTAAAGTTTTTTATGAAGATTTTAATGAAGAATTTGAAGAATTTAATGAAGAAAAAGCAAAAGAAATTGAAGAACAATCTTTACGTGACCAAATGAATCAAGGAAAAATTAAAATGCCTGAAACAATGACTTATGTTAAAAGAGTTTATGGAAACAATTCATTTGATGTTTCTATGTTAGAATATATTAATCGACAAAAACCAAAAATTAAACAACAGGTTTGCAGAATTTTCAAACTAAACTTATTTGATTTAAATATTTGATTTAAATATTCAATTTAAATATTCAATTTAATTATTTGATTTTAATATTTGATTTAAATATTTGATTTAAATATTTGATTTTAAATATTTGATTTTAAATATTTGATTTTAAATATTCAATTTAAATATTTGATTTAAATATTTGATTTAAATATTTGATTTAAATATTCAATTTAAATATTTGATTTTAAATATTTGATTTTAATTATTCAATTTAAATATTCAATTTAAATATTCAATTTAAATATTCAATTTAAATATTCAATTTTAAATATTCAATTTAAATATTTGATTTTAAATATTTGATTTAATTTTAAATATTTGATTTAATTATTCAATTTAAATATTCAATTTAAATATTTGATTTAAATATCCAATTTAAATATTTGATTTAAATATTCAATTTAAATATTTGATTTAAATATTTGATTTAAATATTTGATTTAAATATTCAATTTAAATATTTGATTTAATTATTTGGTTTAAATATTCAATTTAAATATTCAATTTAAATATTCAATTTAAATATTCGATTTAAATATTTGATTTAAATATTTGATTTAAATATTTAATTTAAATATTTGATTTAAATATTTGATTTAAATATTCAATTTTAATATTTGATTTAATTATTTGATTTAAATATTCAATTTAAATTATTTGATTTAAATATTCAATTTTAATATTTGATTTAATTATTTGATTTAAATATTCAATTTAAATATTTATTTTAAATATTCGATTTAAATTATTTGATTTAAATTATTTAATTTAAATATTCAATTTAAATATTCAATTTAAATATTTGATTTAAATATTCAATTTAAATTATTTGGTTTTAATTATTTGATTTAAATTTTATTTTAAAGGAAAAACCACTTTGCGAAGGAGTTGAAGTGGATCGGACATCTGCAGATTGGTTTCAAGGAGCAATACATAGAATACAATTCAAAGAACCAAGAATAGGAATACTTTTCGGAACGTTTAACGAAGATGATTCAGTAACAGTAGATTTTATTTACGAACCACCACAACATCCAGTAAATGAAATTGAAGTGAAGATTGAAGAAAATAAATCCGAAATGGATCTCATCATAGAAATAGCACATCATTTAGGACTAAAACCAGTTGGATGGGTTGCAGCTCATCCACGGAAATCAAAGAAATACTTAATGACTTCTTGGCATGTAACTCAAGCAGCAAAAATTCAACGAAGATTTGGAAAATTAGCAATCACAATAATAGTTACAATGAATAAAAAAAAAAAAAGTCAATTTGAAGCTTTTCAAGTGTCAAAACAAACAGTGAAATTACTCCGAAGAAAACGGTTCGCAAAATCAAAGAATTACAAACTAGTGAATTTCAATGAACCAGTTGTTGTTGCTACAAAAGAACAATATTCTTGCAACGTTCACTATTTCTTGTCTTCAGTTCCAATTGTTCTTCATGACAGTTTTTTGAAGTGTGGATTTCCTATTGAAAATCGTGGACCCATTTTGCTAAATGATGTTTTGTCTTATGCAACAACAAATATGAATTCCTTCCAGGATTATATCAGAGATCCTCATTTTCTACTTGCGGTTGGAAAATTCGAAATTTTTTCAATCAAATCAGATTTCCCAATTATTTGCTCTGCTATTGAAGCAAAAGAACCTGTTCCTGAAGGTTATGCTCAAATTTTAAAAGCGTTTTCTGAGTTTATGTAACTCAGAAATTTAATCAAAAAAAAAAATTTAATAAGATCCACTTTTTTTTTTTTGCTTTTTTCCAAAATTAAAAAATTAAAAAGATCCATTTTTTATTTTTACTTTTTTCACTTTTTAAATTTAAGAAAAAGGAAAGAAAGAAAGAAATTTGTTTTGTTTTTGTTTTAAAAGGAGAAAAAAATTAATTTTAAATTTTAATTTGTTTTTTTTTCGTATTCTTTTTTTTTTGAGTTAAGTTTTTTTTATTTTACTTTTTTTGTTTATTTGCTTGTTTATTTTGTTTTAAATAATTTGTGATCATTTTAAATTTAAAAATTGAAATGAATTTGAAATTAAAAAAGAAAAAAAAGAGAAAAAAATTGGAAAGAAAAAATAAAGTTAAAATTCCAATTTTAAATTAAAAATTTAAATCAAAATTAAAAATAGATTTAAAATCATTAAATTATTTAAATTAAAATTAAATTCAATTTTTTTAATTTTATGATAATAAAATATTTAATTAATTTTTTTTTTAATTTAAAAAAATTTTTTTTTCATTTTTTTTTTTTCATTTTTCTATTTTTTTTTTCCTTTTATTTTACTTTTTTTTTTGTTAAGTGTAAATTTAAACTATCCAAACAAACTAAAAAATCAACAAAACAAAATATAAAAAACATAAAATAAAATAATAATTTTAAATTTAAAGAAATAATTATGAAACAAAATTCAACTTATTTTTACAAATTTTTTATTTTTTTATTTTGGAAATTTTTAAACCATTCAATGGATATAGATTTAAAATAACTTTTGAACACAAAATCAATGCAATCAGCACTCCAAAAACAAATTTGTGGATTTAATTCTAAAAAACTTAAAAAAGCTGTTACAAATGATAGAAGTGCACCTGTTTTAGATAAAGAGGATTCAAAAAGTCCTAGTAGAGGCGGTGGAGGTATATTTATTTTTATTTTTATTTTTATTTTTATTTTTATTTTTGTTTGAATATTTTCAATTTTTTTTTAGAATGAAAATTTTGAAATTATTTTGTTTTTATTTAATTGAAGAGAGGAACTGAAATTAGAAATTAAAATGCAAAAAAGAATAATAATAAATTTAATAATAATAATAATAATAATTTAATAATAATAAATTTAATAATAAATTTAATAATAAATTTAATAATAAAATTAATAATAAATTTAATAATAAAATTAATAATAAATTTAATAATTAATTTAATAATAAATTTAATAATAAATTTAATAATAATAATTTAATAATAATAAAATTTAATAATAATAATAAATTTAATAATAATTAAATTTAATAATAATAAATTAATAATAATAAATTTAATAATAATAATAATAATAAATTTAATAATAATAAATTAATAATAATAATAAATTTTAATAATAATAAATTTAATAATAATAAATTTAATAATAATTTAATAATAATAATATTAATAAAATTTAATAATAAATTTATTTTATAATAATAAATTTAATAATAATTTAATAATAATAAATTTAATAATAATAATAATAAATTTAATAATTTAATAATAATAAATTTAATAATAAAATAATAATAATAAATTTAATAATAATAAATTTAATAATAAATTTAATAATAATAAAATTAATAATAAATAAATTTAATAATAATAAATTTAATAATAATAAAATTAATAATAATAAATTTAATAATAAATTTAATAATAATAAATTTAATAATAATAAATTTAATAATAATAAATTTAATAATAATAAATTTAATAATAATTTAATAATAAATAAAATTAATAATAATAAATTTAATAATAAATAAAATTAATAATAATAATTTAATAATAATAAATTTAATAATAATATAATAATAAATAAAATTAATAATAATAATTTAATAATAAATAAAATTAATAATAATAATTTAATAATAATAAATTTAATAATAATAAATTTAATAATAATAAATTTAATAATAATAATAATAATAAATTTAATAATAAATTTAATAATAATAATAAAATTAATAATAATAAATTTAATAATAAATTTAATAATAATAAATTTAATAATAAATTTAAAAATAATAAATTTAATAATAAATTTAATAATTAAATTAATAATAATAAATTAATAATTAAATTAATAATAATAAAATAATAATAATTAAATTAATAATAATAAAATAATAATAATTAAATTAATAATAAATTTAATAATAAATTTAATAATATTAATAATAAAGGATTGTTCGGAGGAGGAATGCCAACATTACCCAGCCGAAGCCGAGGACGACAAACATCACCTATTGGAAGATCAACAGCAAGAAAAGGACCAACATTACCATCACGGAACACAGGACCCACACGGATGTCACCACCACCAGTAAACCGGGGGCCACCCATGCCACCACGACGCCAAAGTCCATCGCAAAGCGGAAACAGCGGAGGACCACCACTTCCGATTCGTCGTTCACCACAATTACCACCCAAACCACAAACCAGCACAAGACCGACACTCCCACCGAAACCACGAGAGCCACCAACGCTTCCCCAAAAACCGTCGCTACCACCAAAGCCCATGGCAGTCAAACCAACCCAACCGCCGAGGCCACCAATGAACACAATGGGCGCAATAAACACAGATTTAGAAAACAAACCTCAACTGCCACCCAAAATCGGACCGAAGCCCACACTTCCTCCAAAACCCATGGGAGCAAAACCGCAATTACCACCAAAACCTACTGGTGCAAAACCAACGCTTCCCCCCAAACCTATATCCCCCCAAACTCAATCTATTCAAACACCCCCTAAAATACCTACTCCAACAAATGGCGATTCTGACGGTCGTTGGAACTTCCACACAAATCTCCCTTCCGTTCCCTCTATGAAAGTGACCAAAAAACAATATCCAAGTGGCAGCACAAGAGGCGATCTTCCGAATCAGTCGATGTCATCAACACCTACTCACACACCTTCGCCCAATATAACTCAATCTTCTCCCGTACATACTGTCAACACCCCAAAATCTCCCGTCCAAACAACCATGAACAAGCCTCCTACTCCAGTCACCAACCATCGCACACCCTCTCCCAAGAATTTCGAAACTCATTCCTCTCCCCCACCGCCTCCAACTCATACTAATATCCAAACCCCTCCAAGGCCAACTCCTAATAAACCTCCACCACCTCCAAGACCTACTGGTCAAACCCCAGTTAATAAGCCTCCGCCACCTCCAAGACCTACTACAGGACAAAATGCTATGAATAAACCTCCGCCTCCTCCAAGACCTCCTCGTCCTCAATTTAATTGATTTACTTTCTTTTTTTCTTTTTTCTTTTTTTTCTTTTTCTTTTCTATTCTTTTTTCTTTTTTTCTTTTTTTCCAATTCAAAAGTTCATTCTGTTTGTAGTTCATCGTTAACTCAATCCAAAAAATCAAAAAATCAAAATTAAAAAATCAAAAATCAAAATCAAAATCAAAATCAAAAAATCAAAATTAAAATTAAAATCAAAATTAAAATCAAAAAATCAAAATTAAAAAATCAAAATCAAAATCAAAATCAAAATCAAAAAATCAAAATCAAAAAATCAAAAAATCAAAAAATCAAAAAATCAAAAAATCAAAAATTAGCAATTGAAATGAACAATGAACAATGAAAAATTTAATTTTCTTATGAAATTTTTTTTTCTTCAAACAAAAATGATGGAAATTTGTTTTTCTTTTTTTTTTTCTTTTTTTTTTCCATAAGATAAAAATTTTCCAAAAAAAAAAGTTGATTTAAAAAAAAATACTTTGTTTTTCTTTTCAATTTCTTTTCAATTTCTTTTCAATTTCTTTTCAATCCAATTTTAAATCAATTTTTAATCAATTTTTAATTTAAATTTTAAATCAATTTTTAATAAATTTTTAATCAATTTTTAATCAATTTTTAATCAATTTTTAATCAATTTTTAATCAATTTTTAATCAATTTTTAATCAAATTTCAATCAAATTGTATATTAATTTTTAATCCAATTTTTAATCAAATTTAAATCCAATTTTCAATCCAATTTTTAATCCAATTTTCAATCAATTTTCAAATCAAATTTTCAATCAATTTTTAATCAAATCTTTTAATCCAAATTTTAAATCCAATTTTAATCAATTTTTAATCAATTTTTAATCAATTTTTCAATCAATTTTTAATCAATTTTTAATCAATTTTCAATTCATTTTTAATTTAAATTTTAAATCAATCTTTTAATCCAATTTTCAATCAATCTTTCAATCAATTTTTAATCCAATTTTAAATCAATTTTTAATCAAATTTTAATCAATTTGTATATTAAATTGTATATTAAATTGTATATTAATTTGTATATTAAATTGTATATTAATTTTTAATCAATTTTAAATCAATTTTTTATAAATTGTATATTAATTTTTTAAATTCATTTCTTTTTCGAACTTTGATCAGACATTGGTTTATTTTCATCAATAATTCCATTTTCAGGAATAATATTTGAATCATCAATAGTAGGAGAAGATCTTGATTGAATAAAAATTTGAGGATCTTGATTTGAATAGAAAAGATTCTGAGTAAAAACACCAGCACCATTTGTAAGTACAAACAAACCACCCAATTCATTGTTATAAATTCTATTCGAATGAACCTCCGGATTCGATTCAGATCCAATATCGATCCCATGCACATTATTCGAGTGTATCTCATTGAACTCAATAACGCCTAGACCATGATGATAAACAAAGACTCCAGAACCTTCGTTATTATAAATGGAATTGCCCTTAACTCGAGGATTACTTTCAACTTTGATTTGCAAACCGCTTAAGGAATTAGAATAAATTTTGTTATTTTCAATGCTCCCAAATCCCGTGTTGTAAACAAACACACCAGACTCCTTATTGGAATATATTTCATTTTCGAAAATTTTAGGGTCTGATTTTGATTTAATTGCAACTCCTGATTTTCCATTTTCGAAAATTTTGTTTTTCAGAACTTCACCACCTCCACTTTCGAAAATAAATATTCCTGCCTGTTGATTATGGTGTATATTGTTATCATGAAAAACAGGCATTGCAATACTGCGAATCTGCACTCCCGAAAGCTTGTTAAATGAGATATCGGAGTGCTCAATTTCGCCTTTTCCCGAATCATAGATCGCAATTCCTCCTTGATTATTCTTGAAAACATTGCAATGAGACAAGACGGGTGTTGCATTTGTTGTGATGACAACTCCCTGAATTGCATTTTCAGAGATATCACATTCAATAAGCTTGCCCTGTGCCGAGTTATAGAAGACAACACCAACTTTTCCATGCGAAATCTTGCATCTTTTCAGTTGCGGATTTGCTGAATCATGTATCCCAACACAAGCAACTCCTTGACCACGAATTGTGCAATCCGTCAAACAAACAGATCCTTTGGGTATCTCAACAGCATATTGTCTTTCTCCTTCATAAATGAAGTTTATATTTGAAATTGTTCCTGTTTGCGCTTGTATTAAAAGCGGACTTGATTTTTTAAATTTTAAAGAAACGTTTTGATTTTTTGCTCCTTTTATTGTCAGATTTTCTTTATCGAGTATGATTTTTTCTTGGTATATTCCTGCAAGAATCTTGATTGTATCTCCTGGTGATGAAATTGATATTGCTTCGTTGATGCTTTTAAATCCTCCTGTTTTTCCTGAAATGTCAACTATTCTTTTTTGTTGTTCGTGTATAATCATTTGCACATCATCTTCTCCTGAATCTATTTCTGTATCATCTTCAATTTCCTCAATTTCGTTTTCTTTTTGTATTATTGTTTGATTACTTAATGGAATATTGATTTGTTTGTCTTCATTTTTCGACAGTGTATTTTTCTATTTCAAATTTAATTTTGATTTTAATTTTGATTTTGAATTTTAATTTTGATTTTGATTTTAATTTCAATTTTGATTTTAATTTTAATTTTAATTTTGATTTTAATTTTAATTTTAATTTTAATTTTTATTTTAATTTTAATTTTAATTTTAATTTTTAATTTTGATTTTAATTTTGATTTTGATTTTAATTTTAATTTTAATTTTAATTTTAATTTTAATTTTAATTTTGATTTTAATATTAATTTTGATTTTAATTTTAATTTTAATTTTAATTTTAATTTTAATTTTAATTTTTTAATTTTAATTTTGATTTTAATTTTGATTTTAATTTTGATTTTAATTTTGATTTTAATTTTAATTTTAATTTTAATTTTAATTTTTGATTTTTAATTTTAATTTTAATTTTAATTTTAATTTTAATTTTAATTTTTAATTTTAATTTTGATTTTAATTTTAATTTTAATTTTGATTTTTAATTTTAATTTTAATTTTAATTTTGATTTTAATTTTAATTTTGATTTTGATTTTTAATTTTAATTTTAATTTTGATTTTAATTTTAATTTTAATTTTAATTTTAATTTTAATTTTAATTTTAATTTTAATTTTAATTTTAATTTTAATTTTGATTTTAATTTTAATTTTAATTTTAATTTTAATTTTAATTTTAATTTTAATTTTAATTTTAATTTTAATTTTGATTTTAATTTTAATTTTAATTTTAATTTTAATTTTAATTTTGATTTTGATTTTTAATTTTAATTTTAATTTTGATTTTGATTTTGATTTTAAATTTTGATTTTAATTTTAATTTTAATTTTAATTTTAATATTAATTTTAATTTAAATTTTAATTTTAATTATAATTTTAATTTTAATTTTAATATTGATTTTGATTTTGATTTTCAAATTTACCTCAATTTTCACTTTGGATGTCTCATCAATATCAATTCCAATTCGATTTTGAAACACTTCATTTGATAAAATATCACATTTAGATTCATTTTCTATATAAACACCAATAGAACTATTCATAAATATCGTGTTTTGTTCAATCAAAACATATTGCGCCTTTTTCACAAAAACCCCAAATTGAGCAGATGATATCCGATTCAATTTCAACTGAACTCGTGAATTCTTAATCATAACCGCATTTTTTAAATTGTTATGAATACGGTTCTCAAAAATATCAACAGAAGATTCATAATCACATCTTATTCCATTTTCAAACGATGAAAAAATCTCATTTTTTTCAATGATTGAATATCCTTTATCAAACAATAAAATTCCATTTTTTCCACCAAAAATATTATTTTCTTTAATTGTTGTATTTGTTGCAGATCCGTGAACAAAAACACAACACATTCGCGAATCCTTGCTTTCAATTGTGCACTCTTGAATCACATGCTCATTTCCTTCACAAATTTCAACAATGCCAATATTTTCCTTGAATATTTCATTACTATTTTTGGATTCAAAATAGCAACACAAATGAATGCCTTGAATAATGTTTTTCTGTCCTTTAATAATTATCAAAGGCTTGAGTGAATTGTCAATTTGTATATTAACCTCTTGATTTCTCATCAATCGTTTGGGACGAATAATAATTTCTGATGAATTCAAAACAAGTGGTTTTTTCACATGATAAGTTCCAGATGATAATTCAATAACTTCTCCTGGACTTGCTGTTCTGCATGCACTAATAAGACTCTTGACATTTTTCACAGAAACTATTCTTTTTTGGATATTTTTAACTATTGGTTTTTCATCATTCTCAATATTTTGATTGTCGTTCATTTTTTCCATTTCTACTAATATTTCTGATAATTCATGCTCGATTTTCTTGAATGATGGTCGTTCTGTTGGTATTTCTGCCCAGCATTCTTCTATTAATTTCTTCAAGTTTGATGGGCAATCTTCTTTGATTTTAGGTCTTTTTTCTTCTATGTTTTTCTGTGAAATAAGTAATGCATTGATTTGGTTGAAAGTTAATCCAGAAAATGGTTGTTGTCTATGATATATTTCCCATAAGATCATTCCAAAACTGAAAATATCTGCTGAGAATGTGTAACCTGCTTCACTATTTATCTTTATATTTGAATATTATTTGTAAATGATTTGTAAATTATTTGTAAATGATTTGTAAATGATTTGTAAATGATTTGTAAATTATTTGTAAATTATTTGTAAATTATTTGTAAATGGTTTGTAAATGGTTTGTAAATGGTTTGTAAATGGTTTGTAAATTATTTGTAAATGATTTGTAAATTATTTGTAAATTATTTGTAAATGATTTGTAAATTATTTGTAAATTATTTGTAAATTATTTGTAAATGGTTTGTAAATTATTTGAATATTATTTGTAAATGGTTTGTAAATTATTTGTAAATTATTTGTAAATTATTTGTAAATGATTTGTAAATGATTTGTAAATGATTTGTAAATGATTTGTAAATTATTTGTAAATTATTTGTAAATTATTTATCTTTATATTTGAATATTATTTGAATATTATTTGTAAATGATTTGTAAATGATTTGTAAATGATTTGTAAATTATTTGTAAATTATTTGTAAATTATTTGTAAATTATTTGAATATTATTTGTAAATGGTTTGTAAATTATTTGTAAATTATTTGTAAATTATTTGTAAATGATTTGTAAATGATTTGTAAATTATTTGTAAATGATTTGTAAATTATTTTTAAATGATTTGTAAATTATTTGTAAATTATTTGTAAATGGTTTGTAAATTATTTGTAAATTATTTGTAAATTATTTGTAAATGGTTTGTAAATGATTTGAATATTATTTGAATATTATTTGTAAATGATTTGTAAATGATTTGTAAATTATTTGTAAATGATTTGTAAATTATTTGTAAATGATTATTTGTAAATGATTTGTAAATGGTTTGTAAATGATTTGAATATTATTTGAATATTATTTGTAAATTATTTGTAAATGGTTTGTAAATTATTTGTAAATTATTTGTAAATTATTTGTAAATTATTTGTAAATGATTATTTTTAAATGATTTGTAAATGATTTGTAAATGATTTTTAAATTATTTGTAAATGATTTGTAAATTATTTGTAAATTATTTGTAAATTATTTGTAAATTATTTGTAAATTATTTGTAAATTATTTGTAAATTATTTGTAAATTATTTGTAAATTATTTGTAAATTATTTGTAAATTATTTGTAAATTATTTGTAAATTATTTGTAAATTATTTGTAAATTATTTGTAAATTATTTGTAAATGGTTTGTAAATTATTTGTAAATTATTTGTAAATTATTTGTAAATTATTTGTAAATGATTTGTAAATTATTTGTAAATTATTTGTAAATGATTTGTATATTATTTGTAAATTATTTATAAATTATTTGTAAATTATTTGTAAATTATTTGTAAATTATTTGTAAATGATTTGTAAATTATTTGTAAATGATTTGTAAATTATTTGTAAATTATTTGTAAATTATTTGTAAATTATTTGTAAATTATTTGTAAATTATTTGTAAATTATTTGTAAATTATTTGTAAATTATTTGTAAATTATTTGTAAATGATTTGTAAATTATTTGAATATTATTTATAAATTATTTGTAAATGGTTTGTAAATGATTTGTATATTATTTGTAAATGATTTGTAAATGATTTGTAAATTATTTGTAAATTATTTGTAAATGGTTTGTAAATGATTTGTAAATGATTTTTAAATGATTTGTAAATGATTTGTAAATTATTTGTAAATGGTTTGTAAATGATTTTTAAATAATTTTTAAATGATTTGTAAATGATTTGTAAATTATTTGTAAATGATTATTTGTAAATTATTTGTAAATGATTATTTGTAAATTATTTGTAAATTATTTGTAAATGATTATTTGTAAATTATTTGTAAATTATTTGTAAATTATTATTTGTAAATGATTTGTAAATTATTTGTAAATGATTTGTAAATTATTTGTAAATGATTTGTAAATTATTTGTAAATGATTTGTAAATTATTTGTAAATTATTTGTAAATGGTTTGTAAATGATTTTTAAATGATTTGTTAATTATTTGTAAATGATTTGTAAATGATTTGTAAATGATTTGTAAATGGTTTGTAAATGATTCTTAAATAATTCTTAAATGATTCTTAAATGGATTACTTACTACTTCTGGTGCAATCCTTCCTGGTGTTCCTTTTAATGTATTTTGTAATGTTTTGTCAACAGAGCAATCTCCAAAATCAATAATTTTTGCAACAAATTCTCCATCTTGTTCACTAATTAAAATATTTTGTGGTTTTAAATCCCTAAAAAAAATATTTGGTTTTTTTTGATTTTAGTTTTTGGAAAAATTATTTCCATAAAAATAGAAAATAAAATGAACTAAACAAATTGATTTACCGATGCATAACTTTTTTATCATGAAGAAATTGCATTCCAACACAAACTTGTCGTGCAATATCAAGCAAAATATAAAGAGGTTTTTGGATGGAGTGAATAAAATTGGATAAATCTCCAAGTTTATGATATTCCATTACATAATAATATGGAGGCTTTTAAAATTGTTGAAAATTTTTTAAATAATTTTTTTAAATAATTTTTTTCTTGAATAATTTTTTTCTTGAATAATTTTCTTAAATTTTACACCAGAAATCCGACCTCCAAGAAGTTGAATAATATTTCTATGTTGACAACCTCTAAGAATATTTAAATTTTTATGAAGATTGTGATAATAATATAAATATAAATATAAAAATTTATAATAAATTTCTTTTTTAGTTTTACGCAAGAATATAAACTTCTTTTTTAAATTGTTGAACTACATCAGAATTTGTTTGTAAATCAATTAATTGTTTTATTGCAACCGTTTCTCCATTTCTTTCTCCAAGAAAAACCTTTTTAAATAATCAATCAAAAAAATTATTTTTTTTCAATCCAATTTATGTTGATTAATTTAATAATAAAATATTAAAAGAACTTTTTACTTCTCCATATCCTCCAATTCCAATACGATTACCAAATTTCAAATGAGAAGGAGGAATTTCCGAAATATGAATATTTCTTTCCCAATTTTCTGGTTCATATTCTTTATGTAAACTAAATAAAAATTTTTGATGTTCAAGAGCTTCATAAATTTGATTTTTATTAATTGATTTGATTTTTGTTTGCTGTTCAATAATTTTATCAAGATGAACTTTATCTTCAAGAAGATCTTCGAGAATTTGAAAGAATTCATCACTATCTTTTTCTTTAATATTAAATATTAAATAATAAATATTAAATAATAAATATTAAATAATAAATATTAAATATTAAATAAATATTAAATATTAAATATTAAATAATAAATAATAAATAATAAATATTAAATATTAAATAATAAATATTAAATATTAAATAATAAATATTAAATAATAAATAATAAATAAACAAACCCTCATCTATTTCATCTTCTTTTGTAGAACCCCACATTTCCGAAATTTCTTGTGATAATGAAAGTCCACATACTTTCATATCTTCAAATAATTTCTTAAAATGATCTTTTGCAGTTCCATGTTTTGTAAATTGATGAATCCAATTTGTATCTGTATGTTTTAAAAGGAAATTACTTGAATTTTTAAAGAAATTAAATGTGTGTGTAATTTCTTCTTTAAGATTCTCTGCTTTATTTGAGTCTGATTGAAGATCTTTTATATTTAAATTTTGATTGAAATTTTCGGTTTAAATTTTTTTTTTGATTTTCTATTTTATTTTGCAAAATGGTTTTTACTCATTTTCCTTATATGATTAATTATTGTTTTAGCTCTTTCTGAAAATCTTTGAATCTTATTTTTATTGAATTTAGCTTGCTTTGGTTTATGACTAAAGTCTCTCCCGAGAAATAGAATTTGAGTTACCATATTAGCTGGAGTTAAAGTTGGATTATAGTTCATTTTATATTAATTCTAAAAAAAACGGAAAAAAAATGGAAAAAAAATGAAAAAAATGAAAAAAAATTTTAATTTTAATTTTAATTTTTTCATTTTTTCATTTTTTTCTTTATTTTTTAATGAATAAGGATTTTCATAAAATTATTCCAGGAATTCTTGATAATCAAAATACTCGTAAATCAATTAAATTAATTTATTAAATTTCTAAATAAAAATTTAATAAATTCCGTTAAAAAAAACAAAAAACAATTTATTTTTATTTTTATATTATATTATATTATATTTTAGATGCTATTGATTGGGGAAAAAATGCTCTTTTAAGTTATGGATGTCAAAATATTGTTGTAGTTCTTGATCCTGAAAGTTTATCTGTTCTTCAAGCACTTGATGGTCATAAAGCTTTTGTGACAGCAGTTTGTTGGTTTGTTTTCTTTATTCAACTTAATGAAAAATTATTTTTTTTTATTGAATTATTTTCTTAATTGATGTTTTTGTTGTTTTCAAGGTCACAAGAATGTTTTCCAAAAGAAAATGATAAAACTTTTTATTTAAAATTAGCTTCTGGTGATTCTGCTGGAAATATTATAATTTGGGAACCAAAAAGAGCAAAAGTTAAAATTAGAATTAAAATTCATTTATAAAATTAAAATTAAAATTAAAATTAAATTAAAATTAAAATTAAAATTAAAAATTTAAATTAAAATTAAAATTAAAATTAATTTATAAAATTAAAATTAAAATTAAATATTAATATTAAAGTTAAAATTAAAATTAAAATTAAAATTAAAATTAAAATTAAAATTAAAATTAAAATTAAAATTAAAATTAAAATTCAAAATTAAAATTAAAATATAAAATTAAAATCAAAATTAAAATTAAAATATAAAATTAAAATCAAAATTAAAATTAAAATTAAAATTAAAATTAAAATTAAAATTAAAATTAAAATTAAAATTAAAATTAAATATAAAATTAAAATCAAAATTAAATATAAAATTAAAATCAAAATTAAAATTAAAATTAAAATTAAAATTATAAATTAAAATTAAAATTAAAATTAAAAAGGCGTTATTCATTTTATCAAATGAAACCTTAAGAAACAAATCAGTTATTCAAATTAATTGGATCTTAGATAATCATAATCAATCCATTTTATCATTTCATTCACCTTCTAAAATTGTTTTATGGAATTTACCAAATAAAATATCTAAAACAAGTGATCCACAAGCAGGAAGTATAAAATGGGAATTGGATCTTCCATTCACATTAACATCTATTGCAATTAATCCTTTCAATGATAAAAAATTTGCATTATGTTCATCAACAGATTGGCTTTATTTATTAAAAGGTAATAAATGATTTTTTTAAAATGATTTTTTTAAATTGATTTTTTTTAAATTGATTTTTTTTAAATTTTAGATTTTAACTCAAATAAAAAACCAATTAAAATCGCAAAAAAATATCAGCTTATAACTACAACCCCTAAAAAAGAAACAGATCAAAAAAAAGGAAAAGAAGAATCAAGAAATGTTAAACAACTTATTTATTCAAATGAGAAAAAAGATATTCTATATTTTATTTTTGAAAGAGAAATTATGGTAGTTGATTGCACATTTGATCTTGTTATTGGATCAGCAAGAATAACAGATTCAGATCAACCATTGTGCAAAATGAAGTTTTCCAATTTGCACCCAAATATTTTTTATTGTCTTCATGAAGATGGAAGTATTAGTCAATGGGAACATCATTTTGATTCAGATTCTGTTCATTTCAAAAAAATTAATATGGCTAATCAAACAAGATTGTCAAAAGGATTGCGTAATAGAAATTCATCTAATATTGGATTTTGCAAATCCCCTTATTCAAATGATGCTTTTATTGTGATTACAATTGATGGAAGAATGTAAAAAAAATATTCTTTCAAATATTCTTTCAAATATTTTTATATTAATTTTTATTTTTCAAAAAATATTTTAGATGGAAATGGAAAGCTGATTCAAAAATTGATCCTATTTTAATTACACAAAGAAAAACTTTAAATACTATTAAACTTATTGGACATACTGAAACAATTAGTTCACAAGTCACATCGTTATCATCTTGTACTTTTTCAAAAGAATCTAATTTAATTGCAGTTGGAACTATTGATGGAATTCTTCAAGTATTTAATATATTTCTTATTATTTAAAATCTAAATTTATTTATTTATTTGTTTTTTTTTTAAATATAAATATCAAAGATATTGGATTATAAAAAAGGAGCTGTTCAATCAAGTTACTATGTGTTTCAGAATCCAATAATTGGTCTTAATTGGATCAACTCAAATATTGTGGTTGCTTTTACTTATTCCGAGTATTTTTGATTAAAGAAAAAAATTCTTTTTTTTAATTTTAATTTTAATTTTAATTTTAATTTTAATTTTAATTTTAAATTTTAAATTTTAGAATTTCCCCAAATTCTTATTTCAATCAAATCATAATGATAGATATAATATCAGGTAGACAAAAACTTATTAAGGAGGAAATAATTGAAAAAGATTATATTACTGCAATACATGTTGCATATTCTTCGAATTTAATCACAATTATGTTTAATCAAAAGTGAGTTTTTGAATTATATATTTAATTTGAATTATATATTTATATATAATATATTTAATATATTTAATAGACCTTTTGAGATTTGGAGTTTGGAAACATTTTGTCCTTTGCAAACAATTTCGCCAAATAATGTTGTTGATTTTAAATGGATATTTGATGATTCTCAAGAAAAACAAAGATTTATATTTGTTGTTAAAGGCGAAGGTTGATTTTCTTTTTTTCTAATTTTATTTATTTATTAATTTAATAATTTTTTTTTCTATTTTGAATAATTTTTTATATTAAAAAAAAATAAGGTATTATTTATAGATATTATGTTGAAGGTTTAAAAATTTCTAAAGAAGCTCATATTAATTTTGGAAATGGAATTGGACAAATTACAAATATTGCATACAAATCAAAGTATTTATCAAATAAAATTAATTTGATTTAATTTTTAATTTTTAATTTAATTTAATTTGATTTAATTTTTATTTTAATTTAATTTAATTTAATTTTTAATTTAATTTAATTTTTTTTTTTTGATTTAATTTTTAATTTAATTTAATTTAATAGTACTTTTGTGATAGGAACAAATTCTGGAATAATTCACTATATAAACATAAATGTGAAGAAAACAATTTCAATTCAAACTGGTCAAAAGAGAACTAAAAAAATGGAGTTCTTCCCTTTTGATAGCCAAATATTACTTTATATCTTATTTGAAAATGATGAATTCGCAATTTTTGATCTTGTTAAAAACAGAAGAGTTGGAGGTGTTCATAAAAAAAAACCAGATCAAGGAGTTTTTATTGCTTGGACAGTAAATGGATCTCCAATTTTAGGTTAATTTTAATTTTAATTTTAAATTTTAATTTTAATTTTAATTTTAAATTTTAATTTTAATTTTAATTTTAAATTTAAATTTTAATTTTAATTTTAATTTTAATTTTAATTTGATTTTAATTAACAATATTATAATTAGCCAAGAAAGAATGGAACTGTTTTTATTTATGATTTAACAATGAAAAAAGTCGAAACAAGAATTCATTATCGACGTCTTGATGAAAAACCTCAAACACCTTTTTTATTTACTTTAAGACAAGCTAGTCGATTAAAACTTTGGATGAAATTTGGAATGAGAAAAAATTTGAATAAAAAATTGAATGAAAATCAAGAAAATGAAAAAAATGATAATATTTATGAAAATAAGGAATTTTTCTCAATCATACAAGATGATCCTGATTTAATTCAAAAAGAAATTCTTGAAGAAATTGATGGTATTCCAGATGTTATTTATCAAACTATTAAAAAATCAGGAACAGCAAAAAGATGTTTAGTAACCGCTAATTATTTTGCAGATAATTATGAAGAAGAATTTTGGTCTCTTGCATTATTTTATCTAGATTATTTTGCATCTCATAAGGATCTTCTTCCAAAAAAAGAAGATGATTTAAATAATCAAATTGAAAAAAAAGAAGATGATTTAAATATTCAAATTGAAAAAAAAGAAGATAATTTAAATAATCAAATTGATAAAAAAGAAGATGATTTAAATAATCAAATTGAAAAAAAAGAAGATGATTTAAAAAATCAAATTGATAATAAAGAAGATGATTTAAATAATCAAATTGATAAAAAAGATGATTTAAAAAATCAAATTGATAATAAAGAAGATAATTTAAATAATCAAATTGATAAAAAAGAAGATGATTTAAAAAATCAAATTGATAAAAAAGAAGATAATTTAAAAAATCAAATTGATAAAAAGAAGATAATTTAAAAATCAAATTGATAATAAAGAAGATAATTTAAATATTCAAATTGAAAATATTCAAACTGAAACAATTCAAATTGAGAGTATCGAAATTGAAAATATTGAAATTGAAAAAAATCAGAATGAATTAAAGCAAAATGAAAAAATTATTGAATTGTTTTCTCAACATGTTCAACCCTTAAATCCAAATAAAATCAAATTGACAGGAAAATTTGCAGATTTAAGAAGTCGAGAAGATATTATTGAATCATCAGAAGAAATTAGAATAATCAAAGATGTTCATCGTAAAGATTCATATTCATTAACACAAAATGTAATGAACGATAATCTGTTCTTAAATCACAAAAAAGAAGCGATTGATCTACTTTTTGAAACACCAAAAGATCATCAAAACTATTTTCAGGATCTTCTTAAAGCAGCAATTATATCAGCAACTGTTTCACAAGAACATTTCTCAGAGACAATTTGCAAAATTGCAGATTCTTTAATGGCAGAAAAAAGAAATAGTGAAGCGATCCAAATATATATGATGGTTGGCGATTATGAACATGCTTGCCAAGCTCTTCAGAAAGTGGGGATGTGGGGAAAAGCTTATTTATTTTCCAAGATGCATCTTCCTCAAGAAATGCATTTTAAATTTACTTTGAAATATGGAGAACATTTAGTGAAAGTAAATCGAATTTTGGAAGCAATTCATGTTTTTATTACAATTGGAGAATTTAAGAAAGTTTTCGAATTATTACTTCAAATGAAAATGTTTGATACTGCTTTCTTCTTTTTAATGGCTTGTCATGAATTTGGATTGTCTCATCTTAAGCAAATTGATGAAGAACAAAAACAGAATCAAAAAAATCAAAGATTAAATATTGATGAAATGTTACAAAAAATTTCTCTTTCAAATGAAGAATCGAAAATTGAAGATGGAAATATTATTTTGGCTCCTCATCAAGTTTGGGAGCTTTTCCCTTTTCTTGAATTTTGTTCTTTGGATTCAGTTATTTATGATTCTTTTATGAATCATCTTAAAGATTTAAAGTTTGTTTCTTTTCAAAATGATTTTGCTTTTTTGACTGGATTAGAAATTATTGAAGATGAAAAAGAAGATAAAGATAAAAAAGATAAAGACAAAAAAGATAAAGATGAAAAAGATAAAGATGAAAAAGAAGAGAAAAAGAAAAAATAAAAAGATTAATTAATTTAATAATTATTATCAATTTAACAAGAAAAAACAAACTTTTTTTTTTTTAATTTTTCAAAAATAAAAATCCGATTTAAAAAAATTTTTTTCATTTTTTTCATTTTTCTCATTTTTCTCTTTTAAAAAATAATAATAATAATAATAATAATGGAATTTGTTAGGAAAATAACTTGTGAAAAAATCAAAACAGAAAATAATACAACACCAAGAAGCAATCAATCCAGTTGTTTTGTAGATGGGAAATTATATACATTTGGGGGAAGATGCACCAAATTACGAGTGAACACACTTGATTGTTTTGATTTCGAGACTAAAAAATGGACAGAAATAGAGTGCAAAGGAGTAGCACCTGAGCCAAGATCAGCTCACACATTGAATTATTACAACAATAAATTATATGTATTTGGGGGACTAAATAAATCACATGAAGAAATAGGGGATCTTTTCTGTTTTGATTTAAAAACCAAGAAATGGGAAAGACTTCCGAATTGTCCTGTAATCATTTGCGATCACGCAGCGGTGTTTTATGGGCCTTTATTGATTTGTTATGGATCTGAACCAATGAATCAAAAAAGAGACACTGCTGGTGATATTCTTGTTTTTGATACAAATAAGCTTCTCTGGTCCAGCATTGCCACACCGCAGGAAGAGAAATCAAGTGAGGATTATCCGAAAAGATTGCTTACTTCGCACACGCTTAATCTTTTTTCGGATTCTTTGTATTTATACGGTGGGACAACACAAACTGATTTTGAAGATTCTAATTGTTTGTTCAAGTTTGATTTACTGACCCGAAAATGGAGCAATATCACAGATGACAAACACCCAAATTGGCCAATCAGTCGTTTTGGTCATACTATTTGTAACTTGTTTGACAACTTGATTCTGTTTTCCGGGTTTCATAGCAACATGCCACATGATGAACTATCTTGTTATGATTTTCATTCAAATAAATGGTTTCCTCTTAAATATGAAGGAGATAAAATCACGGCTCGTTTAAGACACAATTGCGTCATCAAAAGCCCCACTGAACTTGTTATTTTCGGTGGTTTTGATAACGACTATTTGGAGGATATTTATGTTTTGAAGTTTCATTTAGATTCTTTTTTGCAAGATTTGGTTGAATTTTTGCAAAACCAAAATTTTTGTGATTCAGAAATCATTTCAAGGGATCACAAGAAAATCAAGTTCCACAAAGTCATTATTGAATCCAGACTGAACGGGAAAACAATGAATGATTTCATATCGAAGGCGTCTGTTTTGTCTGCAAATGCGATTCAGTATATTATTGAATATTTATACACAGGAATTCTCCATTCAATTAATGTTGAATTGCAAGAGAAGGAATTAATGACCCAATTTTTCCAATTTTTCTCAATTGAGCCTTATGCTCCCAATCAAATACAGAAGCTGAAGGATGATTTCACAAGGCTTTATGATGGATTGCAAAACGATCCAACTACAAATTTCACCCTCAAATGTGAAGACCAAAAATTTCATGTTCATCAAGAATTTCTTGCTTTAAGAAGTGGCTTATTTCGTGGCATGTTTGAATGTGTTACTGATTCTTCTCATGAAGTTTCTGATTATAGTCAAAGAACTCCTGCTGCTATTCAAGCCTTATTGAGATTTATTTATACAGATAAAATTGACCATATAACTCAAGATATTGCTTTTGAACTTATTGATGCTATTGAATTTTATGATTTAAATCCAAATTCAAATTTAATCCGTGTTTTTGAAAAGATGGAAAAAGAAAAATAATAATAAAAATAATTCATTTGATTTATTTTCTTTCTAATTCCAAAATCAAAATTAAAAATTAAAAATCATTTTTTCATTTTTTTTCTTTTCAAAAATGAATGAAATTTTATTTTTTGGTCAAAATGAAAAACCAATTCTTTTAAAAAATAAACCAAATAAAATAACAAAACCAATTCAATTTAAATTTAAAAATGAAAATGAAAATGAAAATGAAAAACAAATTAAACAAATTTCATTAAGTCAATTTTCAAAAATTTTCCTTTTTAAAAATGGAAAAGCAATAGAATATTTAAATGATTTAAATCAAAAACCTGAAAAAATTCAAATTGAAAATATTCAAAAAGTATCTGTTGGTTTTCAAAATGAAGCTATTTTAACAAAAGAAGGAAATGTATTTGCCAAAGGAAAAGATATTAATCCAGAAAATCCAAATAAATTTATCAATATTTCATCATTAATTGAAGATAAAAATGATAGAATAATTCAAGATGTTGTTTCTGGAAGGTTTTCAATTTACTTATTAACTTCAAATCAAAATGTTTATGGAATTGGTTCAAATTATTATGGTCAACTTGGTTTTGATTCTGAAACACTTGAAAAAACAGAAAAACCAATTTTAATGATGAAAAATGTTTCTAAAATATTTTCAGGAAATTCTTCAAATTCTATTTTTCTTTTTAAATTCAAATCAAGAATTATTTGGATGCGGTGATAATTATGATGGCCAACTCGGATTAGGAAAATCAAGAAGAAAAAAAACACAAATCAAAAAATTAACCAAAATCCAAAATATTCCAAAAGGCAAAATAATTGATATTCAATGTGGATTTAATCATTCAATAATGTTGATTGAAAATGAAAATCAAAATCCAAAAAGAAAACTTTATTCATGTGGAAATTGGCAATATAATGGACTTGGCAAATATGAAACTACTTATAAATTTACTGAAATCAAATCATCTTTATTTGAAAATGATGATAATATTCTTGATTTTTCTGTTGGAAATTATCATACTTTGATTTTAACTTCCAATTCAAAACTGATTGGATTTGGAGATAATTTCTTTGGTGAATTAGGAATTGGAGATACAGAATTTCAAATAACTCCAATTCAAATTAAACTTCCTAAATTAAGATTTAATGAAGATATTTCTAATTATCATATTTCTTGTGGATATTCAAGATCATTTCTTTATTATTCTCCTTCTTCTTTTTCCAATCTTGAAGAAGATTTGATAAAATTATTTAAAAGAAAAGAATTTTGTGATATTTCATTTAAAACAGAAAATGGAGAAATAATTGAAGCTCATAAATTAATATTAAAATATAGATTAAATCAAAATCAAAACCAAATTGAAAAACTTCAAGAAATTATTTCAAAAAAATCAATTAAAGAATCAAATCAAGTATTTGAAATGATTTATTCAAATATTTCCAAAATAAATCCAAAATTATATTCTGAAATTAAAGAAATTATAAATTCAAATGAAAAAATTGAAGAAACAATTAAAAGAATTTATTTAAATGAAAATGAAAATGAAAATGAAAAAGATTTTATAATTGAAAGAAAAGAAAAACAATATAAATTTCCTAAATTAATATTAATAATGAGAAGTGAATTATATCGAGGAATGTTTTTATCTGTTACAAATGATACTTCCAATAAAGTTACAGATTATAGTGAATTAAGTAATAAATCATTTCAAATATTTGAATATTGGATTTATTCAAATCAAATTAAAGATGAAATTCAAATTACACAAGAAATAATTAATGAAATTCAAATTGGAATTGATTATTTTCAATTAAATCAAACAAATCCAAATTTATTTGATTTATTAATTAAGAAATTTAATAATCAAAATTAATAAAACAATAAGAATAGATTTAATTTAATATTTAATTTATAAATTAATTTAAAAATATAATTTAATATTTAATTTTATTATTAAAATAATAATTTAATGTTTTAGATTTAAATATTTTATTATTTAAATATTTAACATATAAATATAAAAAATGAAAATAGATTTAATTTAATATTTAATTTATAAATTAATTTAAAAATATAATTTAATATTTAATTTTATTATTAAAATAATAATTTATTGTTTTAGATTTAAATATTTTATTATTTAAATATTTAACATATAAATATAAAAATGAGAATAGATTTAATTTAATATTTAATTTATAAATTAATTTAAAAATATAATTTAATATTTAATTTTATGTTTAAAATAATAATTTAATGTTTTAGATTTAAATATTTTTATTATTTAAATATTTAACATATAAATATAAAAAATGAAAATAGATTTAATTTAATATTTAATTTATAAATTAATTTAAAAATATAATTTAATATTTAATTTTATTGTTTAAAATAATAATTTATTGTTTTAGATTTAAATATTTTATTATTTAAATATTTAACATATAAATATAAAAAATAAGAATAGGTTTAATTTAATATTTAATTTATAAATTAATTTAAAAATATAATTTAATATTTAATTTTATTATTAAAATAATAATTTATTGTTTTAGATTTAAATATTTTATTATTTAAAAATATTTTGAAAATTGATTTTTTTGAAATTAAAATTTTATCTTTTTTTTTGAATTAAATTGAATTAATATTAATTTGGAAATTTGTTTTTAAATTTAAATTTATTAATAATTTTTAAATTCCAAAAAAAAAAATTAAATTAAAAATTAAATTAAAATAATTTTCCTTTTTTTTTAATAATAAAAAATTAATAAAAAATAATAATAATTTATTAATAAATTAATTTAAAATAATAAATTAAAAAGAAAATTAAATTAATTATTAATTTAAATTTATTCTCATTTTTTATATTTTTATTTATTTTCAAAATCCACTTTTTATTTATTTTTTTAAATTTTTTTTCATTTTTTCCTTTTTTTTAAAAACAAAAACAAAAACACAAAAAAAACAAAAACAAAAACAAAAACAAAATGGATAATAATAATAATAATAACCAAATTGAAAATGCAAATCAAAATCAAAATGAAAATGAAATGAAAAATTTAGAAAAAAAAGTAACAAAAAATTTAATTAAAAATTATTCAAACCTTTTAAATGGAAATTCATTTAAAGATTTTTCAATTTTTGTTGAGAATAAATCAAATCCTTTTGAAATTAAAGTTCATAAATCAATTTTATCTTCAAGATCTCCTTTTTAATGAATCATTAAGGCAAAGAATCTCTTTCTATTTCTTTAAATCAATTTAATAAAAAGAAATGGAATCAATTTTTGAGTTATATTTATTATGGAAATATTTCTTTTGAGAATCAAGAAAATCTTATTCAATTATTAGAAATTTCAATTTATTTTAAATTAAATTTATTGAAAGAAATTATTCAAAAAAAAATTTTAAATTCAATTAATTATTCAAATTTTTTCCAATTTTTATTCCAAAATCGAAATTTAAATTCAAATGAAATTGAAATAAAATGTTTTGAATTAATAAATCAAAATTTTTCCCAAATTCAAAATAATGAGAATTTATTCAATTTAACTAAAGAAGAAATTATCAAATTTATTCAATTTAAACAAGAAAAAAAAGAAATTTTTCAATTTGATTTTTTTCAATTTTTAAATAATTGGATTGAAAAAAGAAATCAAAGATTAAAAGGAAAGAAAGAAAAAGAAAAAGAAAAAGAAAAGGGAATTGAAAAGAAAAGATTATTTCATTCTTTTTTTTCATTATTTGATAAAGATTCAATTTCAAAACAAGATTTTGATAAATTAAAACAATTTGATTTTTTTCCTAAATCTTTTTTAGTTGATATTCAAAACAAAGTTATTCAAGATAATCAAAAAGAAAATCAACAAGTGAAAATTGAAATTGAAGAGAAATGGAAGAAAGAAATTGAAGATAAAAACAAAGAAATTGAAAACAAAGAGAAGGAAAATCAACAAATGAAAATTGAAATTGAAAACAAAGAGAAAGAAATTGAAGAGAAATGGAAGAAAGAAGTTGAAGATAAAAACAAAGAAATTGAAAACAAAGAGAAGGAAAATCAACAAATGAAAATTGAAATTGAAGAGAAATGGAAGAAAGAAGTTGAGAAAATGAAACAAGAAATGGAATTACAAAAGATTTTTTCAGATTCAGAAATTATTCAAGATATTGAATATGTTAAGAAATTACAAGAATGGATAAATGATAATGATTTTTTTTCTAAAATGAAAAAAGGATTTTCAGCAAAAAGAGATGGATTTAATTCTCAAAATTGGCATAAAGCAGTTGATGGGAAAGGAAAAACATTAATTATTATCAAAACAAAACAAAATTTTATTTTTGGAGGATTTACTCAAGTTGGATTTAAATATGTTCAATCAGGTTATGAAGACATTAATGACTCAAATGCATTTATTTTTTCATTAAGAAATGATAAAGGGGATAGAATACCTGAAAAGTTTACATATAAACAAGATCGTGCAATTTGTTCTAATTTAAGTTATGGTCCAGTATTTGGTCGTGGAGCTGATTTTTATTTAGGTTCTAATTTACAAGGTGGTGGTTCAAATTTTGGTTATAGTTATAATCCACCTAATGGAATTACTTATGAATCAAATGAAGCTCAAAGTTATTTAGCTGGTTCTTATACTTCATGGGTTGTTGATGAACTTGAATCTTATTTCATTTAAAAATTAATTAATAATAAGAAAATCAAACTTTTTTTTTTAATTTTTTTTTCAAAATTTAATTCAATTTTAATTTACTTTTAATCAAATTAATTTCTTTAAAATAATAAATAAGAAACAAATTTAATTTTAAATAATTTAATTTTAATTTAAAATATTTATTAAAAATTTAATTAATAAAAAATAATCCAAAAAAAAAAATAATAAATTTTAAAAAATTGAATATTTTTAATATAATAAATAAAAATAAAAATTGAAAATAGAAATTAATAATAATTAAATTTAAATTCATTAATTAAAATATTAAAATAAAAAAAAATCAAATAAAATTTATTATTAATTAATATTTAAATATTAATAAATTATAATCAAAATCAAAAATAGAATAATTAGTAAATTATTTTTTTAGAAAGTTTATCTTATTCAATCATGTTAAATTCAATTTATTTAAAATTTTTTAATTTTTTAATTTTATTTTTAATATATTTTATTATAATTAAAATTGGAATAATAAATAATCAAAAATATTAATATAATAAATAAAAATATTATTTCAAATTAAAATAAAATAAATTTAAATTAAATTATTATTAAATATTATTAAAATTAAATATTTATCTTTATTAAAATATTTATTCCACTTTTTTTAATATATTTTATTATAATTAAAATTGGAATAATAAATAATTAAAAATATTAATATAATAAATAAAAATATTATTTCAAATTAAAATAAAATAAATTTAAATTAAATTATTATTAAATATTATTAAAATTAAATATTTATATTTATTAAAATATTTCTACCAATTTTATTAAATTATTGGGAATTATTTTATATAATTTTAAATAAAGAAATATTAACAAAAATATATAAAATATAATTAATTTTAAATTTAATTATTTAATATTCTTTATTCCATTTTTGAAATAAATTAATGAAAAGATTTTATTAATTTTATTAAATTATTGGGAATAATTTTATATTATTTTAAATAAAGAAATATTAATAAAATATATAAAATATAATTAATTTTAAATTTAATTATTTAATATTCTTTATTCCATTTTTGAAATAAATTAATTAAAATATTTTATTAATTTTATTAAATTATTGAGAATAATTTTATATTATTTTAAATAAAGAAATATTAATAAATATATAAAATATAATTAATTTTAAATTTAATTATTTAATATTCTTTATTCCATTTTTGAAATAAATTAATGAAAAAGATTTTATTATTTTATTAAATTATTGGGAATTGTTTTATATTATTTTAAATAAAGAAATATTAATAAAATATATAAAATATAATTAATTTTAAATTTAATTATTTAATATTCTTTATTCCATTTTTGAAATAAATTAATTAAAATATTTTATTAATTTTATTAAATTATTGGGAATAATTTTATATTATTTTAAATAAAGAAATATTAATAAAATATATAAAATATAATTAATTTTAAATTTAATTATTTAATATTCTTTATTCCATTTTTGAAATAAATTAATTAAAAAGATTTTATAATTGAAAGAAAAGAAAAACAATATAAATTTCCTAAATTAATATTAATAATGAGAAGTGAATTATATCGAGGAATGTTTTTATCTGTAACAAAAGATAAATCTAATAAAGTTACAGATTATAGTGAATTAAGTAATAAATCATTTCAAATATTTGAATATTGGATTTATTCAAATCAAATCAAAGATGAAATTGAAATTACAAAAGAAATTATTGAAGAAATTCAAATTGGAATTGATTATTTTCAATTAAATCAAACAAATCCAAATTTATTTGATTTATTAATTAACAAATTTAATAATCAAAATTAAAATTAAAATTAAAAATCAAAATCAAAATCAAAATCAAAATTAAAATTAAAATCAAAATTAAAATTAAAATTAAAATTAAAATTAAAATTAAAATTAAAATTAAAATTAAAATTAAAATTAAAATTAAAATTAAAATTAAAATCGAAAATTAAAATTAAAATCAAAATTAAAATTAAAATTAAAATTAAAATTAAAATTAAAATTAAAATTAAAAATTAAAATTAAAATTAAAATTAAAATTTAATTAAAAATTTAATTGAAAATCTTTTTTAATTTTCTTTTTATTTTAAGAAAAGCAAAAAAAAAAAAAAATTTTTTTTAATTTAAATTTTTTTTTTCATTTTTATTTTTTTTTTCTTCATTCATTTTCTGAAATTTGTTTTAAACAGGTTTGATATGGAAATACTTTATCAAAAAAAAAAGCACACATAAAAACAAAAACATTTTTATAATATTTACTTTATTAATAAAATAAAATTCGAAATAAAAAAATTTTCAATGAAAAAAAAAATCAATTAAAATGAAAAAAGCAAATAAAACAAATTGATATAATAATTTAAAAATTTAAAAATTTAAAAATTTAAATAATATAAGCAATAAATTCATTATCATTTTCATTCCCCAAAATACAGAAAAAAATCAAAATAAACAAAAAAAAAAATTAATAAACAAAAATTAACAAATTTATTAATTTAAAAATTTAAAAGAAAAATGACAAGTTGGAAACAAACAAGAATTTTTGGGGTTGCGAAATATAAATTTTCAGCAAAGCAAGAATCATATCTAAAAACAGATTTTGGAGATCCATTATTCATTAAAGAAGAAACGGAAGAATGGTTTCGAGCAAAATCAATATTAACAGGAAAACATGGAATCATTCCAAAAACTTATGTTGAAATCATTGATGAGCCAATTCCAACAAAACAGAACTTTTTAGCGCGTGAAACTCATCCGTACATTCATGCAAATCCATTTCTCATCTTGTGCAAGAGATTCATTGTGACATACCGAAAAATCATGGATTTTTTTTGTTTTGAAAAAAGAGATTTTGCAAAGCAAGATGAAATCAAATTTTATGTTGGCATGCTAATTCAATTACAGAAAGAGGTACTTAACCGCTCAGGTAACAAAGATGATGTGCTTCAAGCTCAAGAGCAGATTCTTAATATGATTCAAAATTGCCAGAAGAAGCTGCGATTACCTGCGGTTCCTCGAAAAGAAAATGGACAAATTATTAATCCAAAAGCATTTGGAATGATTGAATCATTTGAATATTTCAAAAGTCTTGAAGATCCTCGCCAGCAATTATCTCTAGAAAAGGAAAAAAAGGGTGCTAAAAATATTCAGTTACTTTTTGAGTTTAATGCTGCTATTCTTCTTCTTCCAAGTGAAGCTGAAGTCAGATTTTTTTTGTATTCTCAAAGTGAAAAAAGACCGATAACAGAAATATATTCTTTAAATATTGAAAAGACAGGGATGAATAAAGATATTGATAAGCATGGGAAATTAAAGACAGTTTTTAAAGGTATTCATTTATAAAAATAAAAATAATTTATAAAAATAAAAATAATTTATAAAATTAAAATTAAAATTAAAATTCATTTATAAAATTAAAATCAAAATTAAAATTTAAATACCCTTTCTTAGATCTTACTGCTTCAGATTTTTCAGGACAACTTTATATTGTTTGCCAAATTCTTCGAGTTGGTCCAGTTTCACTTGATGAAAAATATCAAAAAAAAGGAGAAAAGAAAGAAAGTGAATACAAAAGACCATTTGCAGTCGGAGTTCTTGAACTTCTTCAAAATTTCCTGAAAACAACAAAAGAAACAAAAAAAGAAGAAACAATTACAATGTATTCATTAACTAACGAAGCTAATTTCCCGAAAATGCATGAAATAATTCTCAACAGTGAACAAACACTCAAAAAATTAGATCACGGAGTCACAATTTCATGGACTGTTTTCCAAGGCGATTATGATGATATTATCAAGGAAAAAGAGGAAGAACTTCAACAAAAAATGGAGGATATTAAAAAAAAGCAAGAAAAACAAGAAAAAACAGGAGAAACAGAAACAGAAACAGAAACAGACACTGAACATACCATTTCTATTGATCGTCAAGAAACAAAGAAAAGCACAAATTTAAAGTCCAATTTGATTTCTATGGAAGCTGAAGAACAGAAAAAACGAATTGAAGAACAATTGGAAAATATCCGTGAATTTAAAAACACTGGTTTTACTTTGAAAACAAAATTTCCCGATGTTATTTTGCCTTCTTATATCAGAAATGATTTATATATCACTCTTCTTGAAGGTGAATTCAACGAGGAGCGCAAGGCTTCTTCTCATAATATTGAAATGAGAGTTTATGTCAAAATGAATGATTGTAAAGATGCTAAAAATTTTGTTACTGATTGTATTTCTTATGGAGAGAATAGCAATCGTTTATCCGTTTATAAATCCTCTGTTTATTATCACAAAAATAACCCCAAATGGCTTGAAACATTCCGAATTAATATGCCTGTTGATCAATTTGAAAAGAGTCATTTATATATGGAATTTGTGCATTGTCCTGTTAAAGAAGGTCAAGAAGATAAAGTTATCAGTTTTGCTTTTCTTCCTTTTTTTAAGAATGGAACTATGATTCAACAAGGATTAGCCTCATTTCATACATATAAATATGTTCCAAAAGTTTTGAAAGATGAGCCAGTATTTTATTTGACTGAACCAGAATCTCAACAGTAAATAAAATATAAAAATATAAAATAATAAAATAATATAAAAAAAATATTTATTCTTCAATAAAAAGAAAACAAAAAACAAAATTAGTCCCAAGAAAAGAACAAATCAAAATAAATATTGATTTGTGTTCTACTCGTCTTACTCAAGATACAAATGTAACAGGCCTTCTGAAATGGAAAGAAAGTACACAACCATTAAATCAAATTCTCAAAAATTTTACATACGCTCCTCAAAACGAAATTGTGAAGTTTATCCGAGAAATCTTAGATATTCTCTTTGTACTTCTCGAGCAAAAAGGTTCAGGAAAAGACACAAAGAAAAGCATATATGAATCAATTGAATATGTGATAGGAATTGTTTCCGATAAAAGATTCAAGAATTTCACACCTGTTTTAAACGACTATCTTCAAACAAGATTTTCAGACAAAATCATAAATACACAAGAAAACGACAACCAACAAAATATTCTAAATCAAAACCTGAAGAAATCATTATGCACAGTATATATATTTTTCATTGAGATGCTTAAATCCAAACTTTCCGACACAGAAAACGCAGAACGTAAATCACTTCTTAGTTCCATGAAAGCAATTGAATATTCATTCAAGTTTATCATTTCTTCATGGATCTTGAACATCACAGAAAATCCCAACGAGGCATCAAAGAAATCAAAAGTGAAAAGTGATTTAAAAGAGATTCTCGCATTAATCAATACATTCATGAAAAGAACAACACCTGTATGGATCAATGCAGCTCAAGAAATGGCACTTCGTCATTTTAAATCCATTTTCTCTGAGCTCTCAAGAATATTCAAACTCAAAGAACTTGCAGAGTTTACTAAGGAACTCATTGAATCTGTGCGTAAGGAAGATTTGAAAGGATTGAATCAATCTAAACTTGATTTGATTGTGTATTTATTTCAAGAAAGAGTTTTCGAGAACAGAAGATCAAGAGTGATGATTATCCCCATCATTTTGAAGCAGATCTCTTTCCATTATAAAATGTCTGAGGAAGAATTCAATCTTTGCATTGAAATTCTATTAGTCATATTGAAAAGAACATTTGAGCAGCAAAAACTATACGAATCAAAGGATACATCAAAACAACAAGAAATCCAGCAGGAATCATTTATTTTCTACGAGGAGAATAATCAAAACAAAGAAAAACCTGTACATAAGGAACGCCAACCAATTCGTGAACTACTTGATTTCCCAAGACATTTGTTCCAAATGCTGAATTATAACGATGAATGCGAAGAAAAAGAGATCCAGGATGCTCTTCTCAAGCACGATGGAGATCATACAAGAACATCAAAAGAACCATCACTTTCGCGAGAAAACAAACCAAGTGAGTTAAAAAGAGCAACATCTACTTCATTACTAAGAATTGAGAACGATATTCCCTCAGAAATCGAATCATCACCAGAAATTCTTTCAATTAAATTCAAACGCGGCGAAATACGACGCAAAATTGTAACAGGTATTTTGTCGTTATTCCAAATGGTTGATTCTTCTCATGTTAAAACACTCCTCAGAGTTTATGATAGCCATCAACAATTACGCGCAGAATTCCTTGAATTAATATTCACAACATTCATCAAATTGATCAATTCTCCTATTTATCACAAAAAACTCGAATCACTTTCCATTTTCCAATATTTTATCATCCTCAAAACTTTGAAGTTGTTCATGAACGAATTGCATGAAAAGTATATCGGCTCTTCGTATATTAAAATGTGGGATAGTTATTTCAAGGCTTTGGTGGAGTTTATCAAGTCTCCAACACTTCAACTTGAAAGTCTCAAAGATTTTCAAAGCTATCAAATCAAAGCAGAATTTGGAGACATGCGTCTTAAAGCTGCAAAAATACTGGAAAAAAGTTGGCGAATTTTGGACCAGAAATACAGTTTTATTACAACAAAGGTTCCTGATTTTCTATCCTTGATAACCTTGGATCATGACAAACTGAAGGAGCTTGGATTGAATATTTATTATTCAATGTTAGTTGAAGAAATTAAGAGAACTGAATCTTTCACAGTTGTTGAACAATCCACTGTTGATTCAATTGACATGTTTATTGAAAAGAAGGTGGAATCTAAATTTAATAGTTATTTCTTTTCACATATTCAACCAAAATTCAAAGAGAACCCAACATATGAAGCGAAGGTTTATATTTTTAATTTAATTTAATTTCAATTTAATTTTAATTTTAATTTTAATTTTAATTTAATTTTATTTTTAATTTAATTTAATTTAATTTTAATTTTAATTTTAATTTTAATTTATATTTAATTATAATTTAATTTTAATTTAATTTTAATTATATTTTAATTTTAATTTAATTTATATTTAATTTTAATTTAATTTAATTTAATTTAATTTTAATCTAATTTTAAATATTAAGTGCTTGAATTTCGTCGAACAATTACAACAATTAATGGATCATCTTTCAATTCTTAATGATTATCCTGAAGAAGAAAGATATGAAGATGAAAGAACATTTGTATTATTAAATTTAATGGATTATCTCCAGAAAACAAAGAGATACTCAATGTATGCAAAATACACACACTATTTAGCAAGATTGCATCTCAGAAATCGTAATTACACAGAAGCTGCTTTATGTTTATCAAAAGTTAATGATATTCTTGAATTCAATGAAAAGAAAGTCGAGGAGAAAATGAGTGAACTCTATTTTGAATATCCAAGAGAAACAACAGCTGAAAGAAAGGAAAGAATCATCAGAAATGCCGCAACTTTTTTTGATAAAGGAAAGTTTTGGGAAAAAGGAGTTGAGTTCTTAAATATTCTTAAAGAAAGATTTGAAAAATTCACTTTTGAATATGATAAATTATCCGAAATCTTGAAAAAACAATCAGAAATGTACATGAAAATATTTGAAACAGAAAGATTCTTTTCAAGTTATTTCAGAGTTGGCTATTATGGAAAGGGTTTTGATACTGAAATTTATAGGAAATTTAAAGATAAAGAATTTGTTTATCGCGGAGCCGAATTAGAACAATTAAGTGTTTTCATGGAAAAAATGAAAGCTAAATTCCCAGAAGCTAAAATTGGATCCACAGATCCTGATGATGAAATCAAAGAAGGAAATGGGCAATATATTCAAATATCTAATTTGAATCCTACTTCAACTGAAGAGGTAAAAATAATAAAAATCAAAAATATTTATTTAAATATTTATTTAAAATTCAAAAATATTTAAGATGGAAGGATGGAAAAGAAGCTTTAGTGATAGAATGAGTGAAAGAATTAGAAAATATTATACTCATTATAATGTTAATACTTTTATGTATTCAAAACCTTTCAGAAAATCCAAAGAAAAAAGTAGCAATGAATTCAAAGACTTATGGCTAAGAAACACATTTTTTATAACTGAAGATGCATTTCCTGGAATCAAAAGAAGAACAACAGTTATCGAAAAACAAATTATTGAAGTATCACCAATTGAGAATGCAATTAATAGTGTGAATGAGAAAAATGATGAACTCATAAGCAAAATTCACAAATATGAATCTTTCAACGGCAAAAACATCAGTCCTTTCTCAATGGCATTTAACGGAGTTATTGATGCAGCTGTTAATGGAGGCGTTTTCAAATATCAAGAAGCATTTTTCAACGATGAGTTTGTTAAAGAAAGTTTCCAGAATGAACAGTGTGTTGGTGACTTAAAATACGCTTTAAAAAAACAACAATCTGTTCTTGAAGCTGGTGTTTTGTTACATTCTACTATTTGTCCAGAAGAAATGAAACCTTTCCATGAAAATATGGAAAAACAATTCGCAAAAATGAAACAAATTCTTGCTCCAAGTTTGAAAGGTGTTCAATTAATCGAAAAATTTGATTTTTAATTTTCAAATCAAATTCAAATTTAAATTCAAATTCAAATTCAAAATTTAAATTCAAAATCAAATTTAAATTCAAATCAAATTCAAAATTAGATTTAATTTAACAATTTAATTCAATTTAATCCAATTTAATCCAAAAATTTGAAATTTATTTTTCTTTTCAAATTAATTTCAAAATTTGAATTTTTTTTTTTTAATTTTTTGGAATCCAATTTACTTATTTCTTGGATTCAATCTCAAAATTTTTCTCATGTTTTCTTTTCTTTTCTTTTTTTTCTTTTTTTCTTTTCTTTTCCAATTAAAAAAATTGAAAGATTATTTTTTTTTCATTTTTCTTTTTTCATTTTTCATTTTTCATTTTTTTTCTTTTAAAATGAATTTTTTATCCGATTTACCTTCTAATAATTTAATTGATTCAAATTTTTATGTAAAAATTTATTAAAATAAAAATTTATTTAAATTAAAATTTATTATAATTAAAATTTCTATTTAGATTCCTATTCAAAAACATAATAAACCAAAAGAATATTTTTCAACTAAAAAACAATGTAAAAAATTTATCATTTTTAAAAACAAAGAAAATTTATTATTTTTAAATAATTTCATTTTCCTTTTTTTTTCCTTTTTTAGCTTTTCAACAAATTCCAATTAATACAACTCATATTTTAATTAGAACTTTATCTTTAAATGAAAAAGAATCTAAAAAAAATCAAAATCAAAATGAAAATCAAAATCAAATTGAAAATGAAATTGAAAATGAAAATTTAAAAAAAAGAAAAACAAATAAGAAAAATTTAAGAAAAATTTAAATTGAAGAAATTTTAAATTTTGTTTCCTTTTTTTTTTTAATTAATTAATGAAAAAATTTTTGAAAATTAAAAAGGAAAAAGTTTTTGGAAGTTATTTAAGTTTATCAAGAAAATAATTGAATTTTTGTTCTTGATAATTAAGATTATTTGTATCATTAAATTTTTTTCGATTACGAGAAGATTCTTTGATTTGGAAAAGATGACCTGAATCAATTTGTTCTTGAAGAGTTTCAAAATTAATAGGTTCTTCTGGAAGTTTCTCTTCTAATTTTTCTTTCATTTTTCTTCTTTTCTCTGCCAAGTTCTTCTTTGCTTGTTTTTCTTTTTCAATTTTTTCAAAGTAAACAATTGATTCATTGATTTTTTTGATAAAGTTATTGATAAATGAAAAAAGTGTTTCGAATGTTGTTGTTCGTTTTTCTGAGAAATATTCTAAAACGTTTAAATAATCACTTTTCATTAATTTGAATTTTTCTTGAATTGGATTAAATTTTTCTTTAGCTTGTTGAACAAAATCATTTAGTTTTGTAATTATATGATCTGTTTCATCTTCAATTTCAACAACTGAAATAAATTGTTCAATTTCAGTAATTTTTGTTTGTATTTCATTAACAGAGGAGTTAAGATCACCCGAATTAACTTATAAAAAAGATAAAAAGGAAAGGAATTAATATTTTATTTAAATATTTTTCAATTTAAATATTTTTCAATTTAAATATTTTTCAATTTAAATATTTTTTAATTTAAATATTTTTTAATTTAAATATTTTAAATACCTGCTAAAACAAGAGGTAGAAAAGAAAATTCTGAAACAATATCTAAGATTTCTGGATTACTCTCTTTAACAATATGAACTAAATAATGAATAAAATTCATTTCGGGTTGAGTTGTTGATTTAATATCAGAAATGGTACCCAAAATCTTTATAGAAAAACCAAAAGCTCCACCATGATTTGAACCTCCATTCATATAATTCCCCAAAGTCAAAATGATTTGAAGAAACTTCTTTAAAGAAGAACTATTAAGAATAGTTTTACAAGTTGAAGAAACAAGAGAAATTGAATTTTCCAGATCTTCAATTTTGGAAGAAAATTCTTGTTGAAATTTTAAGAAATTAATTCTTTCACAGAAAAATGGAAAAGAGAATAATTGATAGAAAAAAAGCGAGATTGGTTCAAGCAATTTAGTATCGTCTTTATAAAATAAAATTTTTTCTCGATAAGTTGAATTTTGTATTATACTATAAACGTTGTCAATTCCTTTTTTTTCCACTTCTTCTAAATTCATTTCTTTTAAATATTCATGAAATTTTTGTATATTTTCAATAGTTTTTGTTGTGATAGAAAATAAGGCTGATTTGTCTCTTGGATAAAGATAAATCTGTTCAATTTCATCGGTTGGTTCTGGTGGTGGTGGTGGTTGATCAGGTCGAACTAATTATTTACACAGAAAATTAAAAATTCAATTTAAAGATTAAAAATTCAATTTAAAAATTAAAAATTCAATTTGAAAATTAAAAATTCAATTTAAAAATTAATTCAAATTCAATTTAAAAATTAAAAATTAAAAATTCAATTTAAAAATTAAAAATTAAATTTAAAAATTAAAAATTAAATTTGAAAATTAAAAATTCAATTTAAAAATTAATTCAAATTAAAAATTAAAAATTAAAATTATGAAATGATACCATTTTTTCCAAACCATGAAAGAAATTCATCCTCATTAAGAAATTTTGGATCATCATCGATATCTTTCCAAAGAGAATTTTGAATATTATCAAAAGATTGTTTTTCCCAAAATAATTTAGTCATTGGAGCTTTTGGAGGATTTGAAACTTTTTTTGGACCTTCTTCAATTTTGGGTTTACCAAAAGTAGCATTAGGAGGAGGAGGAGCACCTTTGTTAGGAGGAGGAGGAGCACCTTTATTAGGAGGAGGAGGAGCACCTTTATTAGGAGGAGGAGGAGCACCTTGACCAATAGGTTTGCTTTCAGTTTCTTCATCTGCTCCTTTTAATCCTTTCTTCATTTTGCTTAATTGAGCTGCTAATCCACTTTTCACTTCTTTTTTTCATCATTTTCATTATTTTCTATATTTTCATTGTTTTCATTACTATCTGTTATCGTTTTTTTTTCTTCAATTGATTTTGATTCTGATTCAATTTCAATTCTTAATTGCTTTTCTAATTCTTTCTTTTTATCTTCATTGAAACTTTCTTCAATTTCTTTTCTTATTCCTTTTCTGATGCGCAAAAGATTATCTCCAAAAAAAATCAAATCTTCCATTTTTTTTTCTTTAAATCAATTAAAGTGTGAGAATATTTTTTTTATTAATAAAAAATATTTAGATTGAGTAAATGTATGATTTATTTTATATACCTTCATTGATATTAGCCGAAAAATAACTAGTTAATTCAACCATTTTATTCCATATATCATGAGGATGAGTTTTTCTAAGATATGTTATTGATATCATTCTTCGGAAGAAACGAAGAATTGGATCATATTCCATATTTTTTAGTAATTCTTCAAAATGATTTATAATTGTTTCTAAATCTGTAACATCTAATGTCGAAATTCCATAAATCTCTTGCATTTGGCTTTCGATTGAAGCAGTATTATTAAAGAAGAAATTCATTTGTTTCTGGAGTTTTTCAGTTAAATCTTTGAAGTTCTATTTTCAAGAAATATTCAAATAAAATGAATTGTTCAAAAAATATTCAAATAAAATCAAAACCAAAATAATTACTGATAAAATTTTCCCAATTTTTTGAATATTAAAATGTAATCTATTTGAGTTTTGTTCTTCCAAATCTCCATTAAAAATCAAACAATTTAAAAGAGAAACACAAGAATATAAGGATTCACTATCTTCATCTTTGCTTGTTAATTGTTGTTCAAAAAATTCTGAAATGGTTAAATTTAAACTCTTTGCAATTTCAGTAACAGATTTAAAAACCTTTTGATTTAAATCTTCTTCTGAATGATAAACAGAAATTATAGCTAAAATTTGTCTTGCTCGTTTTTTGATTTGAATATCTTTAAATATAAGCATTGAAGAAAAGATATCAACAACATTTTCAACTTCGAGGCAAACTTTTATCCCTTGCTTTAAATCAATTTTAAATCAATTTTATATCAATTTTAAATCAATTTTAAATCAATTTTAAATTAAATTTTAAATCAATTTTATATCAATTTTATATCAATTTTATATCAATTTTATATCAATTTTATATCAATTTTAAATCAATTTTATATCAATTTTAAATCAATTTTAAATCAATTTTAAATCAATTTTATATCAATTTTATATCAATTTTAAATCAATTTTATATCAATTTTATATCAATTTTATATTAATTTTAAATCAAATTTTAAATCAATTTTAAAATCAATTTTTAAATCAATTTTAAATCAATTTTATATCAATTTTATATCAATTTTATATCAATTTTAAATCAATTTTATATTAATTTTATATCAATTTTATATCAAATTTTATATCAATTTTAAATCAATTTTAAATCAATTTTATATCAATTTTATATCAATTTTATATCAATTTTATATTTTAAATCAATTTTAAATCAATTTTATATCAATTTTATATCAATTTTAAATCAATTTTAAATCAATTTTATATTAATTTTATATCAATTTATTTTATATCAATTTTAAATCAATTTTATATCAATTTTATATCAATTTTAAATCAATTTTATATCAATTTTAAATCAATTTTATATCAATTTTATATCAATTTTATATCAATTTTATATCAATTTTATATCAATTTTATATCAATTTTATATCAATTTTAAATCAATTTTATATTAATTTTATATCAATTTTATATCAATTTTATATCAATTTTATATTAATTTTTATATCAATTTTATCAATTTTAAATCAATTTTATATCAATTTTAAATCAATTTTATATTAATTTTATATTAATTTTATATCAATTTTAAATCAATTTTAAATCAATTTTAAATCAATTTTAAATCAATTTTAAATCAATTTTATATCAATTTTATATCAATTTTAAATCAATTTTATATCAATTTTAAATCAATTTTATATCAATTTTAAATCAATTTTAAATCAATTTTAAATCAATTTTATATCAATTTTAAATCAATTTTAAATCAATTTTAAATCAATTTTAAATCAATTTTAAATCAATTTTAAATCAATTTTAAATTAATTTTAAATCATTTTATATCAATTTTATATCAATTTTAAATCAATTTTAAATCAATTTTATATTAATTTTAAATCAATTTTATATCAATTTTATTTCAATTTTATATCAATTTTAAATCAATTTTATATCAATTTTATATCAATTTTATATCAATTTTATATCAATTTTATATCAATTTTAAATCAATTTTAAATCGAAATATTTGATTATTACAGGGTTTGACATTAACCCTTTGACTGATTCAATAAGTTCTTTCAATATTGGTATATTTTTTGAACCAATTGTTATTATTCTTTGAAGAATTGCTTGTGGTCCATTTTCCGATATAAATTCTTTAATCCAAGTTATCGAATATGTCTTCAAACCAACACTTAAATTTTCAAAAATTGATAGTTTTGTTGAATCTTTAATTTTCTTTATGAAAAATTTTGCAGGATGAGCTGGTTTTACTTCCTAAATTATAAAAAGGTTTTTTGTTTAATTTTGTTTAATTTAAAATTGATATTTATTCTTACTTCTTGTTTAGCTGCTTTTCTCATTTGTTCTTTTTGTTGAGTTGACATTTCTTGGAATGCTTCTAAAGGAATTCTTAAATTTTTCTTTAAAAAAAAACAATTCAAAAAAAAAAAGCAAAAAATATTTTTTTTTGGATTGAGAAATTTAATTTATTTTTAATTTATTTTAAGTATTTTTATTTATAGGTTTACTGCAATTTGTTCATCTGTTTGTTTTTCTTTTTTATTCATTATTATTCTTTTTTATTATTCTTTTTTTTTTAAAAGAAAAAAAATGAAAAAAAATGAAAAAAAATTTTTATTTTTTGGGAAATTCTTTTCTTTTTCTTTTTCTTTTCTTTTTCTTTAAGCAAAATTGAATTAATTTGCTAAAGATTTTGAGAAAATTTGAAGTTGTTTTATAAAATGTGGATTTGGTTGAATACTTTGTCTTTTTTCTTTTGCAAATTTATAAGCTTCTTCAAATGGAATTTTTTTCATTTTCATTATAGCTGCAATTACAACAGAACCTGAACGAGAAACACCAGCATGGCAATGAACTAAAACATTTCCTTTATTTTCGATTACATATTCTATATAATCCAAAGCTTCGGGAAGAGTAGATAATAAATCATATTCTTCTGTATCATACATTTTAATTTTTTTATTTTGGATATTCAAATCCTAAAATATTTTCATTTAAATATATTTATTTGATTTTAATTTAATTGGATTTAATTTGATTTTAATTTAATTTGGTTTGATTTGATTTGATTTAATTTGATTTAATTTGATTTAATTTAATTTAATTTAATTTAATTTTAATTTGATTTGATTTAATTTAATTTGATTTAATTTAATTTAATTTGATTTAATTTGATTTGATTTAATTTGATTTGATTTGGATTTAATTTTAATTTAATTAAATTTTAATTTGATTTAATTTTAATTTGATTTTTGATTTAATTTAATTTAATTTGATTTAATTTGATTTAATTTGATTTGATTTGATTTGATTTAATTTGGATTTGATTTAATTTGATTTAATTTGGATTTGATTTAATTTGATTTAATTTGATTTGATTGGATTTGGATTTAATTTTGATTTTGATTTAATTTAATTTGATTTGGATTTAAATTGATTTGATTTTAATTTGATTTGATTTGATTTAATTTAATTTAATTTAATTTAATTTAATTTGATTTAATTGGATTTGATTTAATTTGGATTTGATTTAATTTTAATTTGATTTAATTTGATTTAATTTAATTTAATTTAATTTAATTTAATTTAATTTAATTTAATTTAATTTAATTTAATTTAATTTAATTTGGATTTAATTTAATTGGATTTGATTTGGATTTGAATTTAATTTGATTTTAATTTGATTTTAATTTGATTTAATTTAATTTAATTTTAATTTAATTTAATTTGGATTTGGATTTAATTTGATTTGATTTGATTTGATTTGATTTGATTTAATTTAATTTGATTTTAATTTAATTTTAATTTGATTTAATTTGGATTTAATTTAATTTAATTTGATTTGGATTTGATTTGATTTGGATTTGATTTGATTTGGATTTAATTTAATTTGATTTGATTTTATTTGGATTTGGATTTGATTTGATTTTTGATTTGATTTGATTTGATTTAATTTAATTTGATTTGATTTAATTTGGATTTGGATTTGATTTGATTTGATTTTAATTTGATTTGATTTTGATTTAATTTAATTTAATTTGATTTAATTTTAATTTAATTTAATTTAATTTGATTTGATTTAATTTGATTTTAATTTGATTTAATTTAAAAAATTGTTCTTACTTTTGGTATATTTATTTTCCATGGAATTAAAGTAAGAATATGTGTGATCTTATTTTCTTTAAGAGTTTCAACATTTTGTGCACCAGTTAAAGAACTTATAAATAAACCAGGAAATATATTGATTGCTTGATTATCAATTGTAAAATCTTCAATATATTCAAAATTCTTTACTTCCATTATTACATTTTTTAATTTTGTTTTATCAAATTTACGAATAGCTTCCATTAAGAAAAAAAAATAATTGAAAAAAAAAAATAATTGAAAAAAAAATAATTGAAAAAAATAATTTCATTTTTTCTGTTTCCAAAAAAAAAAAAATAAAATAAAATTTAATGGGAGGGAAAAACAGTAAAAAAAATCCACAAGAGTTTGAGAGAAATCGAAAAATTTCAGAAAAATTGAAAGAAGAAGAAAAATCTCTTAAAAATAATGTTTGTCTTCTTATTCTAGGTTTGTTTTAATTTTGAACAATAAATAAAATTATTTTAAATTTGTTATTTGTTTTGGGTTTTAAATGAATTGAAAAATTTGAATAACAATAAAAAAGCAAAATAACAAAGCAAATAAAAATAACAAAGCAAATAAGCATCGTCATAATTTATAATTTATAATTTATAATTTATAATTTAAAATTAAAATTAAAATTAAAATTAAAATTCAAAATAAAAATTAAAATTAAAATTAAAATTAAAATTAAAATTAAAATTAAAATTAAAATTAAAATTAAAATTAAAATTAAAATTAAAATCAAAATTAAAATTAAAATTAAAATTAAAATTAAAATTAAAATTAAAATCAAAAATCAAAATCAAAATTAAAATTAAAATCAAAATTAAAATTAATTTATAAAATTAAAATTAAAATTAAAATTAAAATCAAAATTAATATTAATTTTAAAATTAAAATCAAAATCAAAATTTAAATTAAAAATTAAAATTCAAATTAAAATTAAAATTAAAATTAAAATTAAAATTAAAATTAAAAATTAAAATTAAAATTAAAATTAAAATTAAAATTAAAATTAAAATTAAAATTAAAATTAAAATTAAAATTAAAATTAAAATTAAAATTAAAATTAAAATTAAAATTAAAAATTAAAATTAAAAATAAAAATAAAATTATAATTAAAATTATAATTAAATTTATAATTTAAAATTAAAAATTAAAATTAAAATTAAAATTGAAAAATTAATTATTTTAGGTGCGGGAGATTCTGGAAAAACTACTCTTTTAAAACAATTAAATATTCTATTTAAAAAAGGATTTACAAATCAAGATTATGATTTATATAAAGAAATCATTAGATCTAATATTATAATTTACATCAAAACTTTACTTGAAGGAGCTGCAAAAATGAAAATACCACTCGAAAAAAAAAATAAAGTTTAATTTAAAATTAATTTAAAATTTATTTAAAATTTTAATAAGTACTTATTTACAAAATAATTTCAATTTTTTTTATTTAAAAAAAGTCTATTGCAGATGATTTTCTTGAAATTGAAATTCCTTATCAATTAACAAAAGAAGTTGCAGAAAATGCAAAAGTTTTATGGCAAGATCCAGCATTAAAAGAAACATTTCAAAAAAGATCAGTTCTTGAACTTCCTGATAATGCTCATTAGTAAAATTAAAATTTATTTGAAAATTTATTTGAAAATTTATTTGAAAATTTAAAAGTTTTTTAGATCAAATTGATAAAATTGTTAATAAATCTTTTATTCCAAATGAGACTGATATACTTAATTGTAGAATTCCAACAACTGGTGTAACAGCTGTTGAATTTGGAATTCAAGAACAAAAATGGACGTAATTAGATAATTCAAATTAAATTAAATTAAATTAAATTAAATTAAATTAAATTAAAAAAGTGGAACAAATTAATTGAACAAGTAAAAAAAATTATTGTTTTTTGTTTTTAAAATTGTTTTAGTGTAATTGATGTTGGAGGTCAACGTTCTGAAAGAAGAAAATGGATGAACCACTTTGATAATGCAACACTTATTATTTATGTTCTTGCTGTGAGCGAATTTGATCAACAACTTTTTGAAGATATTCAAACAAATCGACTTCAAGAATCAATTTCTTTATTTGAAAATACAATTTCTAATCCGATTCTACTTGATAAAGGTTGTGTTGTTCTTTTAAATAAAATTGATGTTTTTAGTGAAAAAATCCAGAAGAAACAATTCAAAGACTTTTTTCCTGAATATAATGGTGAAAATAAAAGTGAAAGTATTTTGCAATTTCTAAAAATGAAATTCGTTGAAATTGGGAAATCGGATAAAAGAAAAGTTGCTACTTTTTTCACTTGCGCAATTGATACTAATGACATCAAATCCGTTTTTGTATTTAAATTTTTTAAATTATTTTTAAATTATTTTTAATTTTAATTTTTATTATTTTTTTAGGATCAAATTCAACTTATGGTTCTTGAAAAGAAAATGACAAGAGATGATTTACTTTAGAAAAAACAAATAAATGGAATGATTTATTTTAGTGTTTTCTTCTTATTGTTCCATTTTCTTCTTTTTTTTTTTTTTCAAAATTCTTATCAAATTTTTTTTTTCTTTTTTTTTTTCTTCTAAATTAAAAAAACAAACAAACAAACAAACAAACAAAAGAATTCATTTCTTCATTTATAAAAAAAAACTATTTCTTTCTTTGATCAATTTTTGTTCCACTTTTTTTAAAAAAAGAATTTTAAAGAATTTGCAAAAAACAAATTAGAACAAAAAATAAAAAAGCAACTCAAATATCCATTAAAATTGATTCATTTGATAAAAAATTTTTCAAATCAGAAACCAAATCATGAAGAAAAGAGAATTTCTCAAGATAATTAACATGGATAACAGGACAAGAATTCAAATTAATCTGCTCACCACCGAACATATAAATATCATGGTCCATAGCAATACAGGAATGACAACTTCTGCCTTGAAAATAAGGAGAATTTTCAAGTAATTTTGTTTCAAAATTCTGGAGATCAATAACAATAATATTATTTGAATCCTCTTTGAAATCAGGAAGAGTCTTTCTCCCTCCAATAAGAATCAAGCGGGAGCCGATTTGGGTGAATGCGCTACTTGCTCTTGAATAAATATCGGTTCCCAAATGTATTTTTGTCCAGAAAAAATCTGTCAAATTCAATTGATAAAAAAATTCAGTTGTAAAACCATCCTCATCTACACCGCCAAAAACAAACATATTATCCTTATAAATAGCGGCGGAATGAGAAGAGCGAGTTGATGGGATATCGCCTGTTGTTTTGATTAGGTTCCAAGTTTGGTCTTTTATCGACCAACTCCAGACCTCGTTTGATCGATTTCCTTCAAGTGTGATTCTTCCACCAAAAAATATTAAAAAATCCTCGTATAAAACACATGAATGCGAGTGGCGCCCTTTCGGCCACTCATCTTCTCGGTGATTTTTATTGTACTCAATCCATTCTTTTGTTGTTAAGTTAAGCTCCCAAAAATCGGATAAATAAGTGTGGAGATCATAACCGCCAAATAAAAATACTGAGTTTTTTTTTGGATAAAAAGTAACAGTGTGTCCATATCGCGAAATTGGAATGTTCTCTTTGTCCGTTTGGATAGGGAAATCATCCCATTCGTTGTTCTCGGTTTTGTAAATTTTCACATGATTTGAAACTCGATTTTGACAATATCCTCCAATTATCATAATTTCTCCTTTTTCAGGAAATGAGAGCATTCCACTTTTGCATGTATTTCCAGGTTCTTTTCCTTTTTGAGGTAACGTTTCACAAGATGTTATTTGGAACATTATTATCCAAAAAAAAAACCAAAAATGAAAAAAAAAAAAATGAAAATAATTGGAAAATTTTTTTTTTCATTTTTTTTTTCCATTTTTTTTTTAATTCATGAAACCACAATTTCCAAAAAAACATTTTGAACGTAATTTCAAACCTTTTCCTAAACCAAAATTCCCAAAATTCCAAAATCCAAAAAATTCAGTTTCCAAAAATTTTGAACCTCCAAAAAAAACTGTTGAAACTCAGCCAATAAGAAAACAAAACCCAAGAAGGAACAATAGAAAACAAAAGGAAAAAGAAAAGAGAAAAGATATAACCGATTATCAATTTAATAATCTGCTGATGAACAAAGAAATAGAAGATGAAGTTTATGTTTATCTTTGTTTTGATTATTTTGTTTATGATGAAATGTTGATCTCAATAAAAAGCCAAGAAAACAATCTAAAAGCGAATACCACTGAATCAAATGATTCTCTTCCTCTTCCTAAGATTCCTCCTCGGCCTGGATCACAAATTTTTAGTTCTTTTTTCTTGAGAAAATCTCAAAAAAAGAAAAGAAGTTCAACAAGCATTCAAATTTTAAATATAAATTGTAATTAAATTTATATCATTTTTTGCTAAATGAAGATTCAAACAAAAAACAATTTTTTTCAATCCAAATACAAAAAAGCAAAAATATTATAATTGATATTATTTAATAATTTATCATTTAATATTTTAAATATTTAAATTATAAAATTTATTATTTTTCCTTTTGTTTCTTTTCTTCTTTCATTTAAATAAGCTCAATCAAAACATATTCAAACAGCGTTTCCTGACGAAGTTGTTGATGCAAGAAAAAAACTCAACATCCTTCGCAAAGGATCTTCTCAATTAAATGAAAAACAACAACTTATCGCTATCAAAATATTAGAAATCTCAAGCACATTTCCTGAGCCTGTAATCCCACCAAAAGCCACAAAGCCTCTTGCAATTCTTTCCGAGTTCATTTCCAAAAAACAAAGCAATACTCAGAATCCGCGAATTCAATCCAAAAAAGAAGAAATTATATTGAAGGAACAGGATCAACTTAGCAAAAAATCCAGTAACCAAGAACAAGAAGACCATGAAATCAAAAAACCCAAAGTGATAAGTTCCCCGAAAAAAATTCCTGCAAAGAATATTAGCTCTTCAGTCCGTTTGCCAAAGAGCGATTCAATTCATCAAGGAAGTCCAGAACAAAAAGTGGAACGTGAAATTGAAAATCAAGAAGAAGAAAAAGAAATTAAAAAACAAAATGAATCTAAAATCACAAATCATTTTATTAAAAGAAAAAATTTTGACAGGCATGCAATTTCAATTCAAAATAAACACAATTTCCAAAGGAAAACAGAGGATTTACTATCTCCAGATTACATGAGGAGCCTTGAAAACATTGTCTCTGAAACTTATGCTCTCAAGATTAAACAAAATCAAAGTCTCGATCCAAATGCAATGAATAGAAAATTTAATGTATTTAAAATTTTGTTGTAATTGAAGATCCTTTTGATTTTTTTTTTCCTCATTTAAATTTCATTTACTTTGTAGTATAAACCAAAGAAAAAAAAGAACAAATCTGTGTTAAAAGATCAAGCTGATATCATTATGCAAGAAATATCGATTAAAAAAGATTTAGATACTAAAAAAACACCAAGACTTAACACAAACGAGAAATTTATTCCAACTTTTGAAGAATACAAAAAATTAAATGTAATTCCAATATAAAAAAGTCAAATCTTGTATAAAATTATTAACCTTGTGGTTTTCTTATAGAAAATCATTGAGCGGCCACCTCTTCAAGAATTGACAGAAGAAGAAAAAGATATGATATGGAAATTTCGCAATACACTTAGAGTAAATTCAAGAGCTCTTCCAAAATTTATTTTATCATTGAATCTCGATGTTGAGTTCGAGAGACAAGAAATGATTCGTCTTGTTAATGATTGGAAAATTGATATTGTTGCCATTCTTGAATTACTTTCTAAAAATTTTATTGATGAATATATTCGTGAATTTGCTACTAATCAGATGAGAAAATATGATGATGATGTAAATATTTAATTCAATTCAATATTTAATTCAATTTAATATTTAATATTTAATATTTAATATTTAATTCAATTCAATATTCAATTTAATATTTAATATTTAATTCAATTCAATTCAATTCAATATTCAATATTTAATATTTAATATTTAATATTTAATTCAATTCAATATTTAATTCAATTCAATATTTAATTCAATTCAATATTTAATATTAAATTTAATTCAATATTCAATTCAATATTCAATTCAATATTCAATTCAATATTTAATTCAATATTTAATATTCAATTCAATTCAATTCAATTCAATATTCAATTCAATTTAATATTCAATTTTAATATTCAATTCAATTCAATATTCAATATTCAATATTCAATTCAATATTCATATTTTCATTTATTTAATTCATTCAATTCAATTCAATATTTAATATTTAATTCAATTCAATTCAATATTCAATTCCAATATTTGATTCAATATTTAATATTTCAATATTCGTTTTGAATTCAATATTTAATATTCAATATTCAATATTTGATTCAATTCAATTCATTCGATTCAATATTCAATTCAATTCAATATTTAAATATTCAATTCAATTCATTCAATTCCACCCAATTTTAATTTGATTTCCAATTTCAATTCAATTTTTCAATTCAATATTTAATATTTAATTCAATTCATTCAATTCAATTCAATATTTAATTCAATTTCAATATTCAATTCAATTCAATTCAATTCCAATTTCAATTCCAATTCAATTCAATTCAATTCCAATATTTAATATTTCAATATTTAATTTTATTTATATTTAATATTCAATTTTAATATTTATTCATTCAATATTCAATTCAATTCAATATTCAAATTCAATATTTAATTCCAATTCAATTTCAATATTTAATTCATTTAATATTTAATTCAATATTCAATATTTAATTTAATTTAATTCAATATTTTAATATTTAAATATTCAATATTTAATATTTAATTCAATTCAATTCAATTCAATATTTAATATTCAATTCAATTCAATTCAATTCAATAATTTTAATATTTTAATTCAATTCAATATTTAATTCAATTTAATATTTAATTCAATTCAATATTTATTCAATTTAATATTTATTCAATTCAATATTTAATTCAATATTTAATTCAATATTTAATAATTCAATATTTAATTCAATTTAATTCAATATTTAATTCAATATTCAATTCAATTCAATTCAATTCATATTCAATTCAATATTTAATATTCAATTCAATATTTAATATTTAATATTTAATTTAATTTAATATTCAATTCAATATTTAATATTTAATATTTAATTTAATTCAATATTTAATATTTAATTCAATATTTAATTCAATATTTAATTCAATATTTAATTCAATTCAATTCAATATTTAATTCAATATTTAATTCAATTCAATATTTAATTCAATATTTAATATTTAATATTTAATTCAATATTTAATATTCAATTCAATATTTAATTCAATTCAATATTTAATATTTAATATTCAATTTAATTCAATTCAATATTTAATTCAAAAAAAAAAAAGGAATTATTATTATATTTATTGCAAATTGTACAAGGAATGAGATATGAAAAATCAGAAAAATCTGCATTAGTTCAATTCCTAATCGAAAGAGCATTAAATAACAAAATATTTGGAACATTTTTTTATTGGTACATTTTCTCAGAAAGAAATGATCATGATTACTCAATCTTTGGAAAAGTTCTTTTAGAATTCGCAAGACAATGCCTAGAAACACCAAAGAACAAAAAACATTTATTAAGATTAAGAAGGCATGAAGAACTAGTGAATTCACTGAAACACATTTCCGAAGCGATAAGAACAAATAAAGATCCACGACCTAAAAAAATAACACATTTAAGAGAAAACTTTCCAAAAGATCATCTTGATTTAGTTACCTTTGAGAAAATGCCACTTCCTTTAGATCCTAGTGTTTTTATTACAGGAATTGTTCCCGAATCCATTTATATCTTCAAAAGTGCACTTTGTCCTTTAAAAATCACTTTCAAAACAATCAACGAAAAAGATTACTCTATTATTTTCAAGGCTGGTGATGATTTAAGACAAGATAATCTTGTTATGCAATTGATTTTGTTGATGGATAGGCTTCTTAAACAAGAAAATTTGGATTTGAAACTAACTCCTTATAAAGTTCTTCCAACAAGCGCAGATGTTGGGATGATTCAATATATTGATTCAAAATCTTTATCTTCAATTCTTTCTGATCATCATAATAAAATTGCTGATTATTTAATCAAGAATAACCCTGATCCAGAAACTGAATATGGATTTACTCCTTTAGTTATGGATAATTATATAAAATCATGTGGTAAGACTATTTTCAATTCAAAAATAAATCAAAATTAAAATTAAAATTAAAATCAAAATTAAAATAAAAAGCTGGATATGGTGTTATTACATATCTTCTTGGTGTTGGTGATAGACATTTAGATAATCTTTTATTAACTCCTGATGGAAAACTTTTTCATATTGATTTTGGATATATTTTTGGAAGTGATCCAAAACCATTTCCACCACCAATGAAATTATGCAAAGAAATGATTGATGCAATGATGGGACGTAAAAGTACTCATTATAATTATTTTAAATTACTTTCTGGTGAAGCTTTTAATGTACTTCGAAAATCTGCTTATTTGATTTTGGATTTACTTTCTTTAATGATTGATGCAAATATTACTGATTTTCAAAAAAATCCTGATGCAATTCCAATCGTAATTTAAAATTGAATTAATTTAAAATTTAAAATTTAAAATTGAATTAAATTAAATTAAATTAAATTTAAATAGATTTATGAAAAATTCCGTTTGGATTTAAATGATAATGATGCTGCTCAATATATTTGTTCAGTAATTGATGAAAGTGTGAATGCTCTTTTTCCTCAAGTTGTTGAAACTTTACATAAATGGGCTCAATATTGGAGAAGTTAATTCAAATTTTAATTTTAAATTTTAATTTTAAATTTTAATTCAAAAATAAATAATATTTTTTGAAAAAAAATTTATTATTGTTATTATTTTTATTTTAAAAGAATTTAAATTGCAAAATGATATTCTTCTTTTTTTCTTTGTTTTTTTTTTTTGGAAATTAAATTTTTTTGTTTTGATTTAAATCTCTTGGTCGGATATCTTGTTCAGAAAGAAATTTAATATAAATAGCATCAGGAGGATGGTCAATCTCACCCTTTTCATAAGTATAAGAAGCGGCAATAGCCATAATAGATCCTGTATAATTGATATCTATGGAAGAAATGGAAGTTGGGAAATTTGGGAATTGACTAATTCTTTTTCTGCTTGAAATATCCCAAACATAAACAGTTTTATCACACCCACCAGAAGCAAAAGTACCCCAATAAGAATGGAAAGCAATAGTATTTACAGGGAAAACATAAGTGGTATCTTGGACCACTTTGCGATGGCACTTGAAGGCGAATTGCTTTTCTTGGATATCTGGTGATGGATCAAAATATTCAATTCCAATTCTTCCTTCAATAGATGATATTGCATATCCTTCGCCATTGGGCATGCAAGCAATGTATCTTGTTTGATGTTTGAGCGGCGATTCGCGCTCTTGAATGGGTTTTTGGAAATTGCGAATATCATATATATTTATTGTTCTTTTTGCATGTCCAACAACAAGATAATTTCCTTTAGAATCCATTGCATATACTTTATTTGGTTGATCCACTTTTTCTGTTAGGAAATTTTTCGCTCTTAAATCCCAAATACAAACTGTTTTGTCCCAAGAACCTGTTGCAAATACATTTTCTTGGTCAATACTTCTTGTGCATCTTACAGCTGATTGATGTTTTCCAATTTGAATTGTTTCTTGATTTTCAAATATATATTCGTTAATTTCTCCTCCAAGTGTTCCTCCTATTCCTTTATCAGAGTTTAAAAAATTGCAATCCAAAACTGGGGATGAATTGTGGAACTCTCTTCTAATTTGGTTCTTGTTAACATCATATAGAATTACATTCTAAGTTGTTTTTTAATTTTAATTTTAATTTTTATTTTTATTTTAATTTTAATTTTTGTTTTTTAATTTTTATTTTCATTTCAAAATTACTTAATTTACTTTATCCCAAGACGAAACAAGAAGATCATTATTTGAAGGAGAAAATTTAACAGCTGATATCGCATCTGTTGGTGGTGAATCAAGACAATTTTGTGTATGACTTTGTTGCATTTTTTAAAAAAAAAATAAAATGAAAAAAATGAAAAAAATAAAAATTTCATTTTTTTCTCTTAATTTTCTATTTTTTTTTTAAAAAATGAATTTCGATTTTGAACTTAAACTTGTTTTGGTTGGAGAAGGTTTTTTTTTTTTAAATTAAAAATCTTTATTTAAAGAAAATTTTTTTTTAACTTTTTCTCTTTAAAAAAAAAAAAATGGAAATCTTTTTGCTCTTTTATTTTCTTTATTATTAATTAAATATTCAATAAACTTTAATTAGAAAATGTTGGTATAAGTTCATTTATTCATTCATTTATTGTAAGTTAATAAAATTATTAAAATTAAAAAAAATAATAATAAAAATTAATATAAAAAATAAAAATTTAAAAATAAAAATAAATACAGGAACCTAACAAAAAGAAAAAAAGACTTCCTCTTGGGATGACTGTAATATTTTATATTTATTTTTTATCATTCTGATTTTCCAATTTTCTCAATTAAAAAAATTTTTTTTGCCTTTTTTTAATGTTTTTAATTAAACCAAAACAAATTAAAAATAAAATAAATTAAAATTAGAAAAATAAAATCATTGAAGTTCAAGGCAGAAAAGTGAATGTTAAAGTTGTAAGACTCTTTTAAAAAAAAAATATTTTTAATTTACTTTTATTATTTTTTTTTCTTTTTATTCCCTAAAAAATATTTTTCTCTCACTTTTTTTTTTACTTTTCTTTTCTTTTTAAAAAAAAAAAAAAGCTTTATTATGGTTAGTTTAATCGCTCTTTATTTAATTTAAAATACAATCCAAAAATTTTAAATTTTTAATTTTTAATTTTTAATTAGATTTTCTTGTTCAATTTGATATTGGAATTGTGAAGTAAATTTATTATTTAAAATTTCCAAAAAATTAAATTAAAATAATTTAATTAATTAATTAAATAAATAAGAAATATTGATGGTTTAATTGTTGTTTATGATGTTACATCAGAAAAGTCTTTTAAAAGTTCAGCTCGATTTCTTCCTTCAATTACAGGAGATAGAAAAAAACAATTTGATAAATTTTTGATTGCAAACAAAGTTGATCTTACTGATCAAAGAGCAGTTTTTGAAGAAGAAGGAAAGGTATAAAATTTAAAATTAAATCTAATTCAAGATTTAATTTTAAATTTCTTTTTTAGAATTTTGCTCGAACCAACAATATGATTTATATTGAAACAATTGCAAAAAATCCTGAAATTGTTAATCAATCATTCGTTTTAATTGTCTCAAAAATTTTGGAAAGAAAAAAGGTTTTTTGTTTTTTTGTTTTTTTTTGGATTCAAAAAAATTCTCAAAAAAAAAATGTTTTATTATTTTATAAAGGGATGGTCTTTACTTCATCTTTATACAGAAAACAATGATCTTTCTTCAATTAAAAAATGCATAGATAAAAAAATGAATATTAACCAAACAAACGATGTAAAAATTGTTAAAAATAAATAATCATTTTTAAAAAGGAACTAAATTAAAACTTTTTTTTTTCAAATTAGGTTGTAAATAATTTCAATTTTCATTCAATTCATTTTTAATATTTACTTATATATTTTCAAAGGGAACAACTGCTCTTTTAATTGCAAGTTTCTATGGTTTTAAAAAAGTTATTAGATATTTACTTAAGAAAAAAGCATCTCCTAACATTGCAAACAATGTAATATTAGAAGAAAATTATAATTTTTTCAAAACGATACTATTTATTTTATTATTAATAATAATATAGCAAGTAAATGTGTTATTTTTCATTACATATTTTTAATTAATAATAATATTATTATTAGGGTTTAACTCCTTTACTTGTTTCTTGTCAAAAACATTATGATGATATCGTAAAATTATTATTGAAATTTAAAGCAAATCCAAATTCATCAACAAATGTATTTTTTTTGAAAAAAGAAAAGTTTATTAATAATAATAATAATAATTCCCCCCTTTTTTTATATCACAAAAATTTTATTGTATTTTATTATATTCTATTCAGGCTGTAAAAATTATCAAAGAACAAAAAAGGAAAAGTTTTTTTTTTTAATTTTTGTTAAAAAATGGAAATTTTTTTATTGATTATAATAGGGATTAACACCTCTTTTTGTTTCTCTTGATTCACCTACAATAGTTGAGTTGTTATTAGCTAATAAAGCTGATTTTCGAGAACAAAATAAGGTTTTTGAAAATAAAAAATCAAACTATTTTTAATCCTTTTTTTTTCTTCTTATAATATCAATATTTTAGAAAGTAATATTTTGTTTTGTTTTGTTTTATTTTACTTTTTGTTAAGAAAAAAGGTTTGAATATGTAAATTTCTTAATTATAAAAATGAAATTATTAGGGAATCACTCCATTAATTCATTCAACTATTAAAGGATATACTGAAACAGTGAGAATACTTCTTAATATTTGTATTCAAACAAATACGATATCTGAGGTATTATTTTCTATTCATTTTTTTTTCTATTCATTTTTACATTCAATTCATTTTACTGATAAAAGGCTAATACAGCACTTATTTATGCAACTAAATACCGACAAATTTCAGTTTTAAAACTTCTTCTTTCAGAAACTGATATTGATCCAAATTATCAAGACAGAGTATTATTATTATTATTTGTTATTTGTTATTATTTATTAAAAAATTTTTCTGCTTTTTTCTTATTCAAATAGTTTGTAAAAATTTGAGAAAAAAAAATAAATTAAATTTAAATTTAAATTATAATTTATTTTCCAAAATTAGAAAAATTCTGCTCTTCATTATGCAGCCTTAAATGGATTTGATAAAATTGTCGAAAACTTACTTGAACGAGGAGCTAATATTAACATTAAGAATCATGTTATTTTTTTATATTATTTTTCTTTCTCAAAAAATTTTAATTTAAATCTAAAAAAAAATTATTGTTTTTATTTTAGACTGTAATTTCTTTAATTTTGAATATAATAATTTATCCATTAATATTTTTTTTTCTTTAAAAACGTTTTTAGGGTGATACACCATTAATAATTGCATGTAATTTTGGTCATAAAAGAGTTGTTAAAAAACTTTTAGCAAGAGGAGCTAATGTTAATCAAGCTAACAATGTATACCTTTTTTTCTTGAAAAAAAAAAATTTAAATCTTAATTAATGTTGTGGTTAATTTAAATATTTTTAGATTGTAACTAAATCTGGAAGAAAAAAAAATAAGGAAAGGAAATTTACTTTTTTACATAAAATTTTTAATTATTTTGTTTTTTGAAGGGAAATACACCACTTTTAACAGCTTGTATTAGAGGTTTTCCTGATATTGCAGAAGAATTACTCAAAAAAGAAGCGATTGTTGATTTTCCAAATTATGTAAATAAATTATTATTATTATTATTTTTGGAAAAATAAAATCTTTTAACCTTCTTATTTATATCATATTTAGAATGTAAAAATTTATTAGCATTTTTTTTATCTATTTATGAGTAATTCATAACAAAAACAAATCTGTTTGTTTTTCTTTCATAAATTAGGGTTTTACAGCATTACATGCAGTTTCAATGTTAGGAGATCTTAATATGTTGAAATTATTAATTGAATATAAAGCAGATGTTAACAAACAAAATATGGTATATGATTTATTTATTTTTAATATTAATATTAATATTAATTTTTGGAAATTTTTCAAAACAAAGATTGTAATCTTTCTATCACAAATATCAAAGTTTTTCTTCTTTATAATTTTGTTAATATAATAATTATTAATTAATTATTATAATAGGGTGATACAACATTAGCTATTGCAGCAAGAAATGGACATTTTGATATTGTGGAAATATTAATTGAGCACAAAGCATTTATTGATCATAAAAATGCTGTAAATATTATATCATTTAAAAAAGAAACAATTCCTTTTTTAAAAATTTTTCTTTTATTCTAATTATTTAATTAGTTGGTAATTTCAATAATTTTTATTCAGAAATTTCAAAAACACATATTTTAATCATATTTTGTTTTTTTTTTCTTTTATTCAAAGGGAGAAACTCCACTTTTTCTAGCTTGTCGTCATGGATATCAAGAAATTGTTCATTTTCTTTTGGAATCATATGCAGATGTTGAAACTCAAACTGTTGTAAGAAAATATTAAATTTGTTTTTATTATAAATTTGATAAAATTGAATAATTTCTTTTCTTTTTTCTTTTCTTTTTGAATATTTGAAAAAAATTGTTTAATAGCTTGTAAATTTTGTTATAAAATCAATCTAAAAAAATAGGTTTTTAATATTTAATATTTATTATTATTATTTTTTTATAAAAGTATGAAACTCCATTACATGTTGCATGCTTTCAAAATAAAGAGGAAATTGTAGCTAAATTACTTTTACATCTTGCATCAGTTCATACAAAAAACATTGTAAAATATTTATCAAAAAAAAAAAACCAATTTTTAATTTCAATGTGAATTTAAATTATCATATCCTTTATTTTTTGTTTAAAGATTGTAATTAAATTTTTTTTTTGAAAAGAAAAGTTATGTAATTTATTTAATAAATTTCTTTTTCTTTTTCTTTTTCTTATTAAAGGGACAAAATGCATTACATATTGCATCAATTCATGGAAACCTTTCAGTGATCAAAATACTAATTAAATATTTATCAGATATTGATGAAACTGATTCAGTAAAATTTTTCTTTTGTATTTATAATCATTATATATTAATATTAATAATAATATTTTTCGATTATTAGCATGTAATTTATTTTTTAAAAGGAAATTAAATTTTGGAAAAAAAAATATAAATAAATATTACATTTTGATTAGGGTTATACTGCACTTCATTTAGCAGTTCTTAATCAACATTTTGAATGTAGTGAAATATTAATTAACGCAGGAGCAGGAATTGAAGCAAAAACACATGTAAATTTAAAAAAAAAATTTTTTTAGATTTTTACCAAAAAAAATTTGTGTATTAAATTATTTTTTTTAATTAGTTGGTAATTTTTGTTATTTAGAGAAAACAATATCAAAATTAAAATAAAAATTAAAATAAAAATAAATAAAAATTAAAATAAAAATAAATATAAATAAAGGGATCAACACCACTTCATATTGCCTCTGGAATAAAGAATATTGCAATTGTGAAACAACTTCTTGATTTAGGAGCTTTTATAAATTCATATGATAAAGTATTGAAAATATATATTTAATTTAATTTAATTTCTAAAACTAAAAATAAATCTTTTTTTTGAAATAGTTGGTAATTTTTCAATTAAATTCAATTTAATTATTTAATTAATATATTTCATTATAGAAAATGACACCACTTCATATTGCAGCTCAAATTGGTGATATTGAAGTTGTTACTCTACTTTTACAGAAAGGAGCATTTGTTGATTTTAAAAATCTTGTTAATATTAATAATATAATAATAATATAATTTTTCTCTTTATAAAAAATTCCAAAACAAATTATAAATACTCATCTTTTCTTTTTACTATTTTTTAGGAGGTTTATTTTTAATTTATTTTTACTTTTTAATTAGTATTTACCAGAAATGTAATTCCAAATTAATTTTTTTCTCTTTGATAATTTCATTATTTAGAATCAAACACCACTTAATTTAGCTTCAAGTTTTGAATTTTTTGAAATTTGTCAACATCTTCTTAATAGTTACGCAGAATCACAAATTGAATCAAAGGTTTTTTTTTTGTTTAATTTATGAGAAAAAAAAATAAAAATTTATTAAATAACTTTTCAAAAAAAAAATTTAGACTGTAAAAAAACAAAGGATATTCCATCTTTTTAAAATTTATTTCTAAAAAAAAATGCTTTTTCGTTTAAATAAAATTTAGGGATTTGATTCTATTAAAATTGGATTGATTATTGATAATAAAGATTTATTAAATCTATTTAAAACTGTTGAAAAAAATTCAGATGTAAACAAAAATATTATTGCTTTTTTTTTAATTTAGATTAAAACGAGAAAATAATTATATTATTTTTTTTAGGAACATAAAATTATTGTGGCATGCAAAAATGATAATTTATCTGAATTAAAGAAACGACAAGATTTGATTCCAGATTGTGAAGAAAGAGTTTGTTATAGAGAGAGAAAAAAAAACATTTTTATCATTTACTAAAATAATTAATAATTAAAAAATAATTAAAAATAATTAAATAAAATAATTAAATAATAATTAAATAATATAATTAAATAATATAATTAAATAATAATTAAAATAAAATAATATAATTAAATAATAATTAAATAATAATTAAATAATATAATTAAATAATAATTAAATAATAATTAAATAATAATTAAATAATATAATTAAATAATAATTAAATAAAAAATAATTAAATAATAATAAAATAAATAAATAAAATTAAATAATAAATTAAATAAATAAATAATTAAAATAATATAATTAATTAAATAATAATTAAATAATATAATTAAATAATAATTAAATAATAATTAAATAATAATTAAATAATAATTAAATAATAATTAAATAAAATAATTAAAATAATATAATTAAATAATATAATTAAATAATAATTAAATAATAATTAAATAATAATTAAATAATAATTAAAAATAATTAAATAATAATTAAATAATAATTAAATAATAATTAAATAATAATTAAATAATAATTAAAATAAAAATAATTAAATAAAATAATTAAATAATAAATAATTAATAAATATAATTAAATAATATAATTAAATAATATAATTAAATAATATAATTAAATAATATAATTAAATAATATAATTAAATAATATAATTAAATAATATAATTAAATAATATAATTAAATAATAATTAAAATAATAAATTAAATAATAATTAAATAATATAATAATTAAATAATAATTAAATAATATAATTAAATAATAATTAAATAATTAAATAATAATTAAATAATAATTAAATAATAATTAAATAATATAATTAAATAATAATTAAATAATATAATTAAATAATAATAATTAAATAATATAATTAAATAATAATTAAATAATAATTAAATAATAATTAAATAATAATTAAATAATAATTAAATAATAATTAAATAATAATTAAATAATAATTAAATAATAATTAAATAATAATTAAATAAAATAATTAAATAAAATAATTAAAAATAATTAAATAATAATTAAATAATAATTAAATAATAATTAAATAAAATAATTAAATAATAATTAAATAATATAATTAAATAATATAATTAAATAATATAATTAAATAATATAATTAAATAATATAATTAAATAATATAATTAAATAATAATTAAATAATATAATTAAATAATAATTAAATAAAAATTAAATAATATAATTAAATAATTAGGGTCTTAATCTTCTATTGATTTCAGTTTTATATCAAAGTTTTAAATGCTTCAAGTTTTTGATTAAAAAAGATTTAATTAAACATGAATCTGTAAAATATTTCAAATTGGATTTAATATAAAATTAATTTTATATCTATAATTAAAATAATTTATTTTTTTTGGTTTGATTATATTATATTATATTTATTTTTTGATATAAATAGATTGTAAATAATAATTTTATTTGTGGTTCAAATCAATAATTTATTTTAATCAAAATTTCTTTTCTTAAAAGGAAATGAATGCTCTTTTAATCGCAAGTTATTTTGGATTTTCCAAATTTGTGAAATATTTATTAAAACATAGTGAAGTTCCATTAAACCATAAAGATAAAGTATTTTTTTTTCCTTTTCTATTCAAATTATAATTAAATTATTCTTATTTTTATTTTTTTTAGTTTGTAAAAACAAATTTAATTAATTTGAAAAAGAAATGAAAAAATTTTTTTAAATTTAAACAAATTATTTGTTAAAATTTTATAGGGAAGAGCTGCAATTCATTTTGCTGCTTTAATTGGAAACCGAAAAATTATACAATATTTAGTTAAAAAGGGATGTGATACAAAACTCAAATGCAAAGTAAAAATTAAAAATTAAAAATTAAAAATTAAAAATTAAAAACTAAAATATTAACATTAAATAATTATAGTTTGTAAATACATCAATTAATCAATAAAAATTAAAAGAAATTTATTAATTAAATTTTAAATTTTTATTATTTTTCCTTTTAAAAACAAAATAGGAGGTTAGTTTTTTTAAATTTATATTTAAATTTATATTTATTTTTATATTTATATTTATATTTTTTAGCATGAGAAATCAAATGATTTTTATTTAGCTTCAAATTTCAAAACAGAAAATGAAATTGATTTTAAAGAAATTCTTTCTAAAAAAGGATATTCATGGTCTGGATCTTTTATCAGAAGTCTTGATTTAAATTAAAATTTTAATTTTAAATTTTAATTTTAATTTCTTTTAAAAAAGAAAAAAGAAAAAGAAAAAGAGAAAAGAAAAAGAAAAAGAGGAGAAAAAACACAAAAAAAACACAAAAAAAAAATTTTTTTTCACAAGAAGCAAAATATTTTTTCAATTAATTTTTTTTTTTTTAATAAAAAATTTTTTTTCATTTTTCATTTTTCTTTTTATTTTTTAAAAACAAACAAACAAACAAAACATAATTTCGCAAAAATATTTTTTTTCAAGTTATGAGTTATATACAAAGATTAAATAAAAGAGTGAATAAATTTAAACAGAGAATTGATTATGTAGAAGCAAGAGGAAAAAGACACAAACAAACAATTCAAATATCTAAAATGAAAAAAGAAGAAAACATGATGAAAAGAAGAAATTTAGAAATTACTTCAGATCAAAAAAATTTAACAGATTCTGGAGTTGTAATTTAATTATAATTATAAATAACAAAAAATTTTTTTTGTTTTGTTTTTAATTTTATTAAGATGGAACTTTTAAAAAAAAAAAATTTTTTTGAGGGGTTTTTTTTATGAATTTGAAAAAAAATTTTTTTAATAAAATCAAAAATCAATTAAAATCAAAATCAAAAATTAAAATTAAAATCATAATCAAAATTAAAATTAAAATTAAAATCAAAATTAAAATTAAAATCAAAATCAAATTCAAATAAGTTTGAAGATCTTGCGAATTTTGTTCAAATGATTGAATCAAAAAAACCAGATGAGGCAATTTTAGGTCTTCGTTTAATAAGAAAATTAATATTACAACAAAAAGATGTTCCTATTCAACAAGTTATTGATATAGGATTAATACCTAATTTTATTTATTATTTAAATCATGAAGAAGCAGAATTTCAGGTTCAAAATCAAAATCAAAATCAAAATCAAAATCAAAATCAATTTAAAAATTTATTTAAATCTTTTATATTAAAGTTTGAATCTGCTTGGATTTTAACTAACCTTTTATCCGGAACAAAAGAACAAACAAAAATAATATTAGATTTTGAATGTATTCCACGATTTGTTGAACTCCTTTTTTTTAAAAATGAAAATGTTAGAAATCAAGTAATTACTTAATTAATTAATTAATTAATTATAAGAATTAGATTGATTTAAAAAAATTAAAATAAAATTAAATTAAATTAAATCAAGTCTATTTGGGCAATTGGAAATATTGCTGGTGATTCTGCTGGATATAGAGATCAATTATTGGATCTTAATGTAATCCCTAAAATGATTCAATTATTTCAGAAATGTTCATCAATCGAAGTTAAAAGAACAATTTTATGGGCACTTTCTAATCTTTGTAGAGGACAACCAAAACCACAATTTTCAAAAGTTTGTTGAAGAAAAATAAATAAATAAATAAATCAATCAAATATTAAAAATAATATTCATGTCAAATTATTTTAAAATCAATCAAATTGAAAAAAAAAATTCTTTCTTTGTTTCTGTTTTTAGATTCAACAAATCCTTCCAATTTTGAAAGAAGTATTAGAATCAAATGATCTTCCATCTCTTACTTATACTGGTGTAGCTTTGTCTTATTTGACTAGTGGGACGAATGAAGAAATTCAAATTTGTATGAGTTATGATATTGTTCCATATTTGATGAAATTGCTTGGGTTTGTGTTATTATTCCTTTAGAGAATCCAAATCCAAATCTAAATCCAAATCAATAATTACTTATCAAATTTTTTTTTTCTTCTTTTTAGAACATCTGATTTTAAGTTGTTAATTTCTGTACTTCGAACAATTGGAAACATTATTTCTGGAACAGAAGAACAAACTAATTTTATTATTCAACAAAATATTCTTCCCATTTTGAATAATTTAATAGAAAATTCTAATAATATTATTCGAAAAGA